>BSQZ01000036.1:0-255000 GCA_033239005.1 Lamellibrachia satsuma
AAACGTCGATCATCAGTGCGTCTGCATATCCATCATACCAAGTTAAAGCGCATGCAGAACTACTTCGATTCAAACAGAAACCGCCATCCAGAAGATCGATACCTGAAGTGTCAGCTTGATCCAAAACCATCTACTCGTAAAGGGAAGAAAAGGCCAGATTCAGAAACGCCAGCAGCAGTAGTTAAGCCAGTGGTCACAAGGAGTCGCCGCAGAAAGACAACACTGCCAACTGCAAACAGGGAAGATCATCCTTATTCATTGCGATCACGAAAGTCTGCTGATCACAGTTATGCCAGCAGAAAGTAGAGGGTAGATTATGAAACAAACAGAAAACAGAACACTTCTTCCAAATGTGAACTTTCTACTTTCTCCCAGTTTCATCACTCATAGACCTGCAACCACAATACAAGAAACCACCAACAGACAATGGACCATGACTGGCACTTGGTGCCATCTTGTGAGCTATACATCAATCGACATTCAAAGACATCACTCAGCATGGGCTGACAGACACAACTGCATAAGATTGACTACAGCAGACGACACTTTGAAAAAACTGAAGGATTCAACACATCTAGAAAAATGTAAGTTTTACTATTGCATTGCCATTGAAATACCTTGAATTGCAACATACACTTTGGATATGGTGCATGACCAAAGCATACATTTTGACTAACACAATATTGCCTGTTGTTATTTATGGAATGTGGCTCCATAGAGATATGACTTGCTGTAAGACACAGACTGTTATGACAAAGATGACTGGCATCTAAGCCAGGTTCAACACGTGTCATTTTGTGTTCAAGCATATAACTTAAACGATGCACTGTAACCGTTCTGTAGCCACACTCAAAACGGCAATTAATCACACCATAGTCACTGAATTTCCCTTTTTTGCACCCTGTCCACAACTGACACTGCCCATTGGCAGACAATACCACCTTTTCTTGTAATTTTGCAGTGTACTTTTTACAAAAATCAACATCCATGTTTTCTGTTTCCGTTGCCATGACACTCTATTTGGAGTCAGACCACAGTTGGGAATTGCATTGGTGGCCATGTTAACGTTTTGTCTGATTATAAGAAAACCTGACCATCAAAAATTCTGAAATAAATTTGCAGCAACTGCCATCATCTCATTGACATGCTCACCAACGTTTATCAAAATCACATGCCTCCAGCTCTTTTAAAATGCCCCCATGTGCGATGCCCGTCAATATTTACAAAAAATAGCTGTGTATTCATGCGCCCACGATTTTGTAAGTTAAGGGAATTTGTTAGAAAAAAATTTGTTTAGTAATCAATAAACAACTATTGCTTATAGTAAGATCATGATAATATAATAAGCACACAGGTCAATGGAAATATACTTACTTGAGACCACTTTGCACAGCAGATGGTCTCGAAAGGGTAGTTTTCCCTTTTGCCCCATAACACTGAACAAACTCATAAGGCCATGAGTCATCAGTGACCGCATAATGGCCCTGCAGGATCTAGCAAGGCTTGCACCCTCTAGTGACGAAAGAATTTGAATCTGTGTAAAATAAATATATATTTTATATAAAATGACAACTCTATTTTAAAGGAACAAAGTTTTATCATTTCTATATTATAAAATTGTTTGCATGCATGCATGTACGCACGCGCGCACACACGTACATATGTATGTATGCACTGGCAGAAACTCATTATTGTCACTCACAAGCAAATTTTTATTCCTAAACCTATAATAAATAGGTAACTTATTTTCTTTTGGATTATTTTAACCTTTTGCTTCCCATGTTATAATGTTGGACCAACAATCAGTTACAGTCAGAGTATCTGTAGCTATATGAAGTGAACTTGTCTTGAAGGAACACAAACGTTATTGACTAAACAATTATGAAGCTGGATCATTTTGATATTCATAAATTCATGAAATAATTTATATTTCACACCTTTAAGCATAATTTGAAATGTCACAATAATTCCTAGAAATAGGTTCTGTATAGAAAGCTTTCCAAATTAATTTAGACTCTAAGGTTTCTTCAAAAATACAGTAAAAAAGCAATGCGACTTTATAATTGACTCAAACATATCTTAAACATACTAAATCAATTCCTTATGTCATCATCTTCACCCAACTGTTTTTCAAAATTGCTCAGTTCATTGAGTGTGTTCAGTTTCTTGCCATTAGGCAGAATGGTGTCTAATGTCAAGTCATCATCTGGCTGTGAAGTGACGAGAGATAATTTTATCTCCTGCATTGTTTTCTCCAGTTTCTCTAGCTTGGCCAGAACTGAAAAATTGAGACAACTATATCCGCTTGAATCGATGCAAGCAATTTTAGGTGGGGCTTCCCCCTGCAAGCAATCCCCAAAGGGTGAGAAAGAAGTACATTTATTTATGGGAATTGTGCCAAGGCTAAAAAGAGTGTCAAATCTTCATTTGGGGTTCCCTGATTATGGAATGACCAATGCCAGCAATTTTAGTTGGGTCCTCCCCCTGCCAGCAACCCCCAAATGGTAAGAAAAGGGGCATTTATTTAATTGAATGATGCTTATTTAATGGGGTGACAAGGAGTATAAAAACAGTGTCAAATTTTCCCATGGGGTCCCCTGAGTAGGGAAAGACCAATGGTATATTAGCACTTAAAACGGCCTACGTGTAAAGAAGCATAAAGGAGTACCTTGTATGCAGAAGGAGCTCGACATCATCTGTGATCTGCCAGGACTCTCCATTTGCAGTCCATCACCCTGTGGACGTTGTTGTTTGCCGAGAACTTGCGGCAGCTTAAGTTGGGCCTGGGATGAACTGCAACTAGGTCGAAGTGGTGGCTCTGTACGCTTAGAAGATTTACCTCTGGGCAAATCACTGCCACTTTCAGTATCCAGTGCTGTATTGAACATAAATGTTACAATTATATATTATTATCTATTAGTTTATTTGACATGAAAGTCACAGTGACATGAAATATTTAGGATATACATTTGGACAGAGACATCACATTCTTACAATAGTAGATATAGAGAAACCAAACAGACAAAACTCAGACTTCTTCAATAAATAGCCATTAGACCTGTACAAGTGAATCAGATAACATTTAATGTCCACATTATGTTATAGTATTCAACAAGTGTGATAGACATGTGTACAGTAAATGCACGATACTTTTGATATTAAAATCATAGCTCGTTAATCCAGACACATACAGTGGGTATCAAGGTGTCAGGATTAACCAAGTTCCACTGTCCTTTGTTGTACATTAACTATATTTTATGTATTTTTGTATAACTGTTACCTGAGAAACTGAAAGGAGGTGGAGGGAGTGCAACTGTTTCCACAGTATCTGGAGTTTCCTCAACTTCTGAATCTGAAACTATTTTCAGGGTTGTACAGAGTTTGTCTTGGTAGAATACCGATATGTTCTTGAAGTTAAACCTACAATCAAATTGATATTTGTCCAGAATCAGACACCAAAGTCTTTCATAACAACAGAATGTCCACAAATCACATTTCAAAATCATTTGTGAAAATAGAAAACATGTACACCACATTAACTTCCCATCAAATAAGGTAGAATAAGAAATGTGTTGCAAACACATGTACACACTATACTTATGAATGTTGAATAATGTATGATATAAAATTTTACAATTGATTTTATTTTAATAAAAAGGCCATGTACAAATGTTTGGATAAAAGTATTGGTCATCTTTAAAATTCTGTAACATATAGACACCTCTCATTACAGACCGCTCTACTGGGAAGATATACATATTGGATGATAAAAGCAAATATGAGATGGGGCATTTTAATTTTCATTACCATCTTCTCCACACTCCTCACTAACTACTGCCGGTGAATCAGGAGATTGGTAGCGTTTTGGCTTTTGGCAATGCCGCTTCCCCTGTGCTTCATCTGGCTCAACATTAGATGTATCCTCTGCGTTTTTCGCATACTTGGAAACTGTCTCATAGTCGGGGTACTCTGAATTAATCAGGAAAATGTCTCAACTTACAAAAAAACAAAGGATCTCCTTGCCTAAATGGACAAATGTTTAACAATTATTGGTTGGCAGTATACAATACATTTAGAATCAATGAAGCCTGTTGTCACACACTCACAAATGGGTTGATGACAATAGCATGAGTTAATTTGTTGGTAAATTGTTGTAAAGCATGCATATACAATGTTGTCGGCCTTCTCATTTTCCATTTCTAATTAATTACAAAATAGCCAATGGTGCGTTTTTGATTCTAAAAACAATCATATTTTGACAATTCTCTATCATGAGAACATGACTGCAACAAACCACCCCTCCTATATTCTACTTTACATATCATGAATCTAATATGTAACTATGAATAATGTGCATTACCAGTTTTGCCTATGATGCGAACATTGTATGCTGTCCACTGCGCCTTGTCAGGCATTTCATTCCTCTTTATTTTCTTCTTCTGATCATTTCCAGATGGCCAGTAGTAAATTTTCTGCCAAGTTAAACAAATATGACAAAGATAACTAACATTAAATTAAATAGTTAATGTAACAAACTGACATTATCTTTGTCTATTTGTAGATGTATTTAAGTATACATATTGAGAGACAAAAAGTTTGGCTATTTAATATTTTGGCTGCGTTTTCTGTCACGGGTTTTCTCAAAATATAACCCAAATGTTTTTACACGAACCCTCCCCCTCTCCAGTAAAATAAATTCTTACGTAGTCAGCCTGGGTAATGTCTGCAAATAACCAATTAAGCCATAATTAGTATTCCACACAAAAATTGCATTTTTATTACTTACCCCATCTCCTCTTTTTTCTATCCATGATGTTGGTACGCATTCCACTTCCACAGCATCACCTTCTTTGAAAAGAACCACAGAGTATGGCATGGCTACACTGAAACCAAGGAGATGTGAAATCAAATCAAAACTGTTTACAAATCAGCTTGTACAGTTTTACACAGGCAAAGCTTATATTTTCTCTATGCTTTAAAATAATTGAAAAATTTAATATTAATTACACTGACATTCAACGAATTCCACAGTTTTGTCCCATACTAATACATAATCAATGACAGCCCAAGCTTCTATCAGTTGATACATAGGTTCTAGAAAACTGATTTTGTTTTCATGTGCACCATGCATTTCTATGCCTTACAAATTACATATGAATGTTTTATTCATCTCTATATTTTAATGTTTGTAATATGTTAGCTATAACAGGTGGCTCAAATATCATGGCTATTAACATAATACAATAAGATTTTTTACAAAGGACATTAACAAAGTAAGCATGTGTGTGTGCGTGTGTACCTCAGTAGTCATGAAGGAGCTGAATAAACACAATGTCACTGCCAGAGTCCATCCTTATACATCTCTTAGTTAGGACTTTTCCTTCCACAATTTTCATTTCATAGTTTGTTCTCCGCACTTTGCAGCCACCAATAGTCCGAGAATCACAGGGGTGCATAAATAAAGCCCGTGGTGAATGGTAAATCCTGCATTTGTATGTGTCTTCTTGTCTATTCTCCACACAAACCACTTCACAGTACTAGATCTGTATGCATTATCTGGCCGTCTATGATAAATATGTCTTTGTAGAGTTGTATACTCCTCTTCATGTTGTATTTCTTCGAAGAGTCTTTTCACAATTTGGGCGGCAGGATTTCTGCCAGACCTCACCTTTCTGATGATTCACTCTCACTGTATGATTCTACTTCCCTGTCAGTAGGGATGTCATCAGTAATAGTATCACTGTATGCATTGTCATCATAATCATCATTAGTAACATTGTCACTATGGTGGTCATGTTCATCACTGTGGTCATGTTCAACACTGTGGTCATGTTCATCACTGTGGTCATGTTCAACACTGTGGTCATGTTCAACACTGTGGTCATGTTCATCACTGTGGTCATGTTCAACACTGTGGTCATGTTCATCACTGTGGTCATGTTCAGCATTTGTGTTATGCTCAACTTGGTCATTATTGCTTTCTTGAAATTCTGTCACATCTTCTGATGTTTCATTTTCGGAAGTGTCTCCAATTAATTCACGTGTATCTGCATCTATTTTGGACTTTATTCTCTTTTCCGACATCCATCTTCTGCAATATTCCCGTTTCCGTGCTCTTTTCATATGGGCACTCAACGCGTCTATATCCTGCTCACACAAATTTCCTCTATAACTAATGATGCAGAAGATAAGTCATGGCAGATGTTATATGTTGGCCAATCCCCTACTAAATGGACAGTTGATCAACAGTACCCCTAGCTGGCAGATAACCCTGTTGAAACTTGGAACTTAATTAGTGTTGCTGCTAAGGGTAGTGTAGTACTACTATACCACCCCTTGCTATAGTGATGATTACACAAAATAAGTAATGTCACTGGACACAACTGTCTCAGATCTACACAGTGTTAAGTTGGTAGATTAGCCTTATATTTGACAAGGATAACATTTGGGAAAGTACATGTGACAGCGTGCTGCATTTTGAGATTGATCTTGACATCAAGTTTAACAATGAAAAACAATACATTTGTAATACTAATACATTCTAAGTGACTTTTGGTTATTCATCAGTTAGCTACATACCTCGTTGCATCTACAGTCGAGCCTTGTTATAACGCGGTAGTCGGGGTCCACGACTTCGGACCGCGCTGTAAGCGAGGCGCGTTAGGTGTTCTCATATCTGCCACCAGGGAGCTACTAAACAACAGCGACCCCCGCCCGCTGCACCAAGCCCAAGAACGCTGTCGAAGCCCCGTGTGCTTGCACCATTATCTTATACGGCAATATGCAGTTTATGGAACTTATTAAACGAGTATACTAGCATCAACGTGTATTATTTTTAAATGTCACACCCTCTTGACTCTTGAACTGAATAAAACACACGTACGTATTTTGTTATGGAATAGATCTACTACGATGATGATGTACTGGACCACGGGCAACTGAATCAACTTGGGCCATTATAACTAATATATACTAAAGGGTATGCAACATGGAATGACACCACTCGCCTTTCAACATCCGTATCTGAGCTTTGCAATGCATAATCCGATTACTACGATCATACACACATGTCCAAATGAATAAGCTTTCACTATACCTACTTTTGATTACACATGTCTGTATTTCTTAACGAAAATATATATTTTAACGACTGCGCGCGCAAAAGTATATACGACGACATGTCATCACGTGACAACGCAGACACACTTTGTTACGGAAATAGTCGACGCAACAAAAAGCCAACGGCGTCTCTGTCTGACAGCTTCTACGTGCGGTTATATATGAATTACCAAAAGGTTATGTCTTCCGACGTCTTCAATGATAGATCAAAAATATAACCGCACGAAGAAGCTGTCAGACAGAGACGCTGCTGTCTCTTTGTTGGGTCGACTATTTCCGTAACGTGTGTTGCACCTCCCTTTCGTCTGCGTTCTCACGTGATGACATTTCGTCGTATGTACTTTTCTGCGCGCAGTCGTTAAAATATATATTTCAAAAGTATATATTAGTTATAAAGGCCCAAGTTGATTCAGTTGCCCGTGTACTGGACCAACAGGCCTACGAATCGAAAATAATAACCTGGACCTGAGCAGCCGAAAACGTATATGATTTGACAAACGTAGTATGTAAGCTGATAAAACACAGAAAAATACAATAGGTAGAATTAATAATTGTTTCACCTCGTCTTTCAACCGATCTCGACCGAAGCATACATTTATTACGCACCACTTAACATCGTTTCGTATGCGGATGAAGAATTCGTATTTTCGTTGGTTTCGCGTCGCGAAAACGATTAAATTTACGATGTAATGTAATATTACGCGGATTCGGATATAACGCGATCGGTCGTGGATCCCGAATTTCTGCCGCCAGGGGAAAATGCCAACTGGGCCTGCTTAAACCTACTTAGAATTGCTGACAATTCTCAAGAAACATTAGGTGAACAATGTCAATGAACGAGTATCAACGTATTGTTTGTTTTGCGCTGCCGCCGACATCAATCGCTGTCGCTGGCTTCGCTTCGCACATTTTGATATTATTATAACATCCAAAAAAAATGTTTATTACATTTTTGAAAAATTTTTCTGATGTTTTTAAAACAGTATTGTGTTTGCAGGGCTCAGCCATAAAATTAAAGCTTTTCTGATACCTTTCAAAGTGAAATGTTTTAATAAAACATTAAAATAAAATTTTTGTGATGTTATGCTCCTTTGTCAAAAATGTTTTTATGATGTTATATATATGTTTTAATAAAACATTGTTCAAAAAAGGTTTTTCAAATGTTTCCAAGATGGCACATTTGGATATTATTATAACATTAAAAAAACGTTTTTATGACATTTTAGAAAACATTTTTCTTATGTTTTTAAAACAGTATTGTGTATGCTGGGTTTAGCCATAAAATCAAAGCTTTTTTGATACCTTTCAAAGTGAAATTTTTAATAAAACATTAAAATAACATTTTTGTGATGTTTATGTTCCTTCGTCAAACATGTTTTTATGATGTTATATATATGTTTTAATAAAACATTGTTCAAAAAGGTTTTTCAAATGTTTCCAAGATGGCACATTTTTATATTATTATAACATAAAAAAAAATGTATTACATTTAAAAAAAAAAATTCTTATGTTTTTAAAACAGTATTGTGTTTGCTGGGCTCAGCAATAAAATGAAAGCTTTTCTGATACTTTTCAAAGTGAAATGTTATAATAAAACATTAAAATAATTTTTTTTTATGTTATGTTCCTTTGTCAAAAATGTTTTTATGATGTTATATATGTTTTAATAAAACATTGTTCAACAATGTTTTTCAAATGTTTCCAAGATGGCAAATTTTGATATCATTATAGCATATACAAAAACATTTTTATGACATTTTAGAAAACATTTTTCTGATGTTTTTAAAACAGTATTGTGTTTGCTGGGCTCAGCCATAAAATCAAAGCTTTTCTTATACCTTTCAAAGTGAAATTTTTAATATAACATTAAAATAACATTTTTGTGATGTTTAGGTTCCTTTGTCAAACATGTTTTCATGATGTTATATATATATATTTTAAAAAAAAACATTGTTCAAAAATGTTTTTCAAATGTTTCCAAGATGGCACATTTTGATATCATTATAACATTAAAAAAACATTATTATGACATTTGAGGAAACATTTTTCTGATGTTTTTAAAACATTATTGTGTTTGATGGGAATGTTTTAATGATGTTTTAAAAACATCACTGAAAAATGTAAAATTACGTTATCTTAAAAACATCTGTATGATGTTTCTGAAATTTTACATAACATTTTATTTACATTTACGAAATGTTATTGAAAAATGGTTTCGTTATAACATGTATATAACCTTTATCAAATGTTATAAAAATGTTATGTGTTTGCTGGGCGGTCACATCTCACCGGCAGTAGAATACGTTCGACCGCAGTGATGTCGAGGTTGTTGTCGGCTGGACGATAGTAAGCCAGATGTCAATAGATCGTGGAGACGGCGATGTTTCATGACGACGGCTGACGCGGACGCTCTGGTGTCACACACGGGGAAGACAGTTGAACGGTCAGCTGGACGTACAGTATGTCAGCCGGCAATATGTCGTGGAGACGGCTAACGTGTCGTGACGACGGCTAACGTGTCGTGACGATAGCTCGTGCGGACGCACTGGTGTCGCGCGCGCGGGGAAGGCAGTTGAACAGTCGGCTGAACGCTCTGTAAGTCGGCCGTCAACATGACTTGGAGACGACGAACGTGTCGTGGACGGTCCCATTACGTTGATACCCCTTTTAATATAATGTACCACGCCAAAAGCGAAAACATCATGGGTACAATTATTGCATAACCTGGTCATGCCCCATGCCTAACAATAAACTTCCAATGTGGGCTCCCACACCACACTTGGATACTATTATTGCATAACTTGTCGATGCAATTCGTCTATATACACTCTAACATTTACCTCACCATATTCAGGAAAATAGTTCATATAATAGCAATTCGCAGAAATTCGACATTATGACACCTACTTGTGTAAACAACTACAAATCAGCATAACTAAATAGATTACTGTAATTGTATTTAGTCTGAAAAATAAAATGATACTCTGTAATAAATCATCTATCCGTATAACATGGATAGGTTATATTAATTGAAGGTGTGCAAGTGTGCAAGTGCCAGACAATGCTTACGTCATTTGACGCAGCTGTGTCTCGGGAATGTTCACAGGAGTTACGTAACGCAGGCGTCAAACACTGCGCACCTTGAAACATGCGTCCTGTTTACTTCGTACTTGATGGACAACACCCTGAGTGTCTGTGTACAAGATATTCCTATTGAAAGACCAACAGTCAGAAATCAGTTCATTTTTTTCCAAGTTCATACAGAAGTTCAGAACGAGTTTTCGTGAGGTGTTCATTAACAAATAAACGAAGGTTTAGACCCGAGGCTGTATTGTGATGTTTTAGGTTGATTCGAGCTGTGTATGTCCCTCCGACGTTCGCTATTTAGTGTCAAAATCTTAGTGCGTGGTCGCCCGCCATCCGTTTTAGGGCGGCCAATTCTGTGCGCTCGCTCAATCTCTCTGAGACTGCAGGACTGAGGTTAACTTCATATGATCATTGACAATGTCTAGGATTGCATTTTCAATTTCACAAATACCTACAGATTCGGGTATTCCTTCTATTCTCAAATTGGATCTCTACTTTCAAGTTGTTTTGATTTTCTTGTCCTTCGCTTTCACAGTTTGTTTTAGTTGCTCAGTCTGAGCTGCTAAGTAGTCTATTTTGTCAACAATCTCTTGCGGGAACAGAGCTCGTTTCAATTGTTTTATAACATCACTGTCACTCAGAGTTGCAATAAAGGTAAGTTTTAGTAGTTCATTGTCAATACCTTCAAAGCGAGTAGCCTCTGACGAGCTTTTCTTGGCGATGCTTGGGCGGCATGATGTCTTATTGTCGTTGGCTACACGTCTGATAGGTGTGTCAAATGTGGCATGTCCAAGATGGACGTTCAATATGGCAGCACGCTGAATCTGACAGACCCATAGATTATGTGCAAATCCACCCCCATCTTAGGGTATTGTGAATGTTTATCTCACCAGATTCATCGTACGGATCGTTGGAAGTTCGATGCCATTAGATAACTTCATTATTTTCCGTCGCATTTGTAACAAGAGAACATCGTCACACGAGAGCTCAACGAAACGCGGCCTGCTCCGTCCGACGTCATGAGTCGGACCATATATAAGTTAACGTTTCCGCCTGATTGTATCCCTACCAATATTATCTGGACAATATCCTATCTTTAAATACATGGACTCTATTCCGGAAATACTGTTTATTAGACAAAATATATCCTGGATATTGTTCTTCTACTGCTTTATATATACAGAATGTCTGCAAATTGTCCAGTTACTGAGGTTTATTTTGACTGTCTTTGGAGACGTACAATGAATTACAGTTAGCAATTTATTATTTAAGCAGTCACATCAGCCAAAAATGCAAATTGCTGGCCCAGTAATTTGAGTTAATAAAAACTTAAGGTGGCTCCTCGAATTTTACTATTAAATCCATGTAGGGTAAATGTGCGCATTGCCGGACAGTACCATCTATCGGACACTTTATAATAAAATGATTGGAATAGAACAATAAAACGATATAAGAGTCAGTGGCGCCAACTAGTGTCAAGCTTAGCATATCTTCTTTAATTCTACACTTTAGTTACGCCACCTGGCGAATAATATTGGTGTCTGGGCGACGTCACGTGAA
The DNA here is from genome assembly GCA_033239005.1 of Lamellibrachia satsuma. NCBI lineage: Eukaryota > Metazoa > Annelida > Polychaeta > Sabellida > Siboglinidae > Lamellibrachia > Lamellibrachia satsuma. Next base: position 11,767 of record BSQZ01000036.1, read on the forward strand.
GAACGCCGAACGCACCTGTCTAAACGCGCGCTACAGTTTGAAATCGGTAAGTAGGCCTGCAAGTGTCCGGCTGCAATATTTCTTATTAGTGTTTGATTATCCTTTCCATGTAAATAGAGTGACATTATGAATACATAGAGAACACACTGGATGCATTTACCTGTGTCAATGACCATCCCACATATCATATAGGCAGTGTCCGATTACTGGCACAGGTATTAAGTTCGAATTTAGTTTCCGGACAACGTGTCCGATAACTGAAATGGCACTTTTTTTTGCACTGTATATACACTCAACGTACAGCGTATTAAGTGACGCAAGTGCTGCATCGTTTGTCGGGCTTTTTGATATTCCGTAACCAGAAACCGGACACGACGGACAGGGGTGTCCGATAACGAACCAGTTTTCGGACAGCTCCGTTCAAGGCGCCTATATCCCATATGTATTTTAGGGCTGCAGTTTAAAATATTATAAAATAAACTGGCTGTGTTATTCTCCCGATTATTACATAAACTACGACGTATTCTAAGCTTGCATTATGTCTACAGATCATGTCAAAATACAAGTACGCAAAGGAACAAATGGCGGCAGCCCTGGCTGCCTGTCGTACACAGCGCATGGGGGTGCGGAGAGCGGCGGAACAATGTTCAGTGCCAAGGTCCACACTAAGCGACAAGTTGCTCGGCAAGACGCCCGAGCAGCGCAAATGTGGTCCGGACACAGTCCTAACTTCGCAGGTGCATGTTTTTGCTCAATATAGTTTCACTTATAAATATAGAGACCTAGGCCTAACCACTAATCCAGCATATTATAATGCTGCGGTTGTAGCGTAGTTATATTCTGTAGCATATCGTTGGCCTGCATTACATTTCCCCACTATGCAATAATAATAATAATGATTAATTTATGTATATAATATACATATATGCATGCATGCATGCATACATACATTCATACATACATACATGTATATTAGGCATATATATATAAAATAGGCATGTAGCCTACATTGGTCATAATATGCTAGTCAATAAAATATAGGCTTTAGCCTAAATGTAAACATAAGCAAGAAACTAGGGATTGTAATGCTAGTAGGAGAGGTATATGCCCAAGCGTTGTGTAATTTTTAAAGATCCTTAGGCTGCATGTCCTACGAATTATAACAGTATATATTGACATATGTGTATTTAATTTAATTTTAATTAATTACCATTCCTTTTTTCAGGAGGAGGACGACCTGGTGCGTTGGCTGGTGCACCTGGCGAAGACGGGACACCCGCAGAAGAAAGGCGAGCTATTGGATTCGGCGAGAAAGATTGTTGAAGATGACCAGCGGAAGACACCATTCAATAACAACCGACCAGGCGAAACCTGGTACAGAAGTTTCATGCGCCGACACCCCGAGATCGTGGTTCGCGAACCAGAGGGCGTGACTGCAGTACCTGTGACAGAGGAATCGATTCGGAAGTGGTTTGAAAAAACGAAAGACTATCTGTCGAATAATGAAGGTAGTGCTTTCGCCGACATCATTGCTGACCCAAGACGTGTCTTAAATACCGATGAGACGAGTTTTTCTCTTTGCCCCAAGTCTGGGAAAGTGCTCGGCCCAAGATGTTGGAGGAATGTTTACGACCTCAAACGCGGCAACGAGAAGGACACCTTGACGGTGTTGGCGACCTTCTCCGCTGACGGCAAGGTGCTGCCCGGGATGATTGTTTATCCCTATCAAAGGCCGCCTAGGGAGGTCGTGGCGTCAGTGCCACAACCGTGGGCGATCGGCTTATCCGATAGCGGATGGATGAAATCGGACACATTTTTCGAATACATAGTCAACGTCCTCGACCCCTACCTTGTACAACAGAACATTCCCAAACCGGTGGTGTTGTTTCTAGATGGCCACAAGTCGCACATGTCGTACACGCTCTCCGAGGAATGCTCTAAGCGACACATTATAATCTACACACTTCTCCCGAACTCGACACATATTCTACAGCCCGCCGATGAGTCCGTCTTCAAGCCATTGAAGTCCGCGTGGAAACTGACCGTGAGAGAGTTCCAAAGGGAACACCCGAACACCGTCGTGACGAGGGTCAACTTTGCGGCACTAATCGACAAGACAATAGGAGTGGCGGCGAAGGAGTCTACCATCCGGAACGGCTTCCGGGCGTGCGGGCTCTTCCCGTGGAACCCAGATGCGGTCGACTACTCAAAATGCATGGTAGACGTGCTGGCTCCTATCTCGACTCACACACCTGCTGGAATGACAGTCACGCTCGATCAGGAAATTATTGATCTAGACAACACAATATCGCACGGCGAATTGAGCAGCGCAGAGAAAGCGGATTTGTTTCCACGTTTTTAGGCGTTAATCAATGTCGCCATCACCAATGCTACAAAGAACGCAAGCCAAGTGCCCAGAGTGAGAGTGAGAGCAGAAGAAGAGGACAACGGACGAAGAGACGAGAGAGAAGACGGAGGACAAGAGCCCGAAGAAAGAAGAGTTACACGAGAAGAGGAGAATGGACGAAGAGTCGAAAGAGAAAACGGAGGACAAGAGCCCGAAGAAAGAAGAGTTACACGAGAAGAGGAGAACGGACGAAGAGACGAGAGAGAAAACGGAGGACAAGAGCCCAAAGAAAAAAGAGTAACACGAAAAGAGGAGAACGGACGAAGAGACGAGAGAGAAAAACGACAGGGTCCCAAAGACAGAGGAACAATGGAGGCGAATAATGGCCGAAGAGACGAGATTCAAGGAGCAGGAGTGGAAGAACAAGCAGCGCACGATGCATGCGACATGCATGATTCTAGTCTCTTGGATGAGTTATACAATCTTGTCGTCGAAGCAGATGATCAGGAGCAAGGAGAACTAAGTTTGATACCGCCGTCCACCTCTACATCAACCGCACACCTAGGTGCCAGGCAAGCGTTATCGACGAAGGTACAGAGGCAGTATGCGAAAAGAAGGAAGCCTGGAAAGAAATAGAGAAGACCAAGGAGAGAGGAAAGCAACCGGATTCAAGGATATACACACATACGCTTTTTTCAATCGTTATATACTATTTAAGACTAACATGACGGACACAATAATAAGGGTGAAGGACATGGAGTCCGCCAGTTAACCCGTATGACAAGCGGTAATTAGTATACACGGTAATTAACGTCAACACCACAAAGAATAATATAATGTGACTACGCAACAGGATGATGAACAAATCAAAATGGCAGGCCTAACTTAATTTCCAGGTCTATGGCCGTGAATGAAAACCGGTCACATGCATAAACATAACAAACCGCTATCGCCGTATCTTAATTTACCCATGTTATGGGTGGTCGCATAAGTTTGCAAAGTCAAAAACACGTATAGTGTTTAGGACTTTGCGAACTTATACTACCATCCCTTATTTGTCTGATGTCTAAAGACATCTTTAAAACAACGATGCAATTATAATACATGACTAATACAATTTCATAAACATAATGCACATAATATAGTTCTGAAGTTCTGAGTAATATCCCAAACAATCACAAATGTACATAGACATGAACGTTGTTTAGACACAAACGTCAACAATTATGTCCAAACCAACGTGTTATTTTATGACTATTCTGAACTGACGTACGTCGCCTCTAAACAACATACTAACAGAGGTTCAGCACGTGAAACATGTAAGTGTACGTGGACGTGTACATGTAGCTAGCGGCCCGTACGCTTACATTTTAATATCTACACATTCGCCCGTATTTAATTCCTTAGACCTTGATATAATCCCATTCCTTCTACGAGAGAAGAAGGAACATTCCAGAAATGTTCCTGCATTATCAAACAGCACAATTGAAAGACAGTTTCGTCACATGGATGGAACTTTTGCATACACATTCCTCTTGGTAGGCGGCGATGAGTTGCTGGTTGACTTCTCAGAGTTCGTTATGAACACCGTAAATATGCGGTAGGTGAAACATAACTATTGGCTTTCCATTTGGAGACACTTGCTTTCTTGACGGTCTAATAATGTGGATATACCAAATATGGACCATGCTATCAAGTTCTTCTTAGAAGAGAGAGAAAGATAGAGAAAGTGGAAAAAATAACAATAAATGAAGATACTATTATAACGTACCATAGGCCTGCAAACTAAAATAAATAACGTGCAAAAGTATGATTTCTGATAAGCGGTGTGGTGATCGGTGTGGTGGAATCTTGGAATCACACACACATTTTGCAGAAGTCATCCCAGAAAACCATGTCTATTAATGCTAAAGATGTGACAATACTGTTATTGACATTTGTTTATTTCATAGCTACAAACCAACTATCCCAGTAGCGAAAAAACTTTGAGAAGGGAAATACGGAGTTGAGTACGTAAACCGTGTCTTTCCGTTGTCCCATAATTAATAATGTCTTATGATACAAGCAACCTAAATAATACAAGTGGTCTTAAATTACGACCGTTCATACAAATTTAAATTATTCTATTGGGTCACACCCTCATGAGAAAATGTGACTTCCACATTTTAAAACCAACATTATTATGATAGGTATCATGCCTAATGTATGGAACAATAATTTTTTAACAGTGTTACGTAGTGGACAAAGGTTAATCGTGGATAGAAATCTATAGCGTTGGTAATTATTTTGACAAAGATGTTTACAACAATGAATTCTGTAGGTCTGCCCAAGATGGGAGGAACATCGACATTTGGTAGTTTTTGACCTATAACCTGTGCTGTGTTGAAATGCAAGAGAGGAAACAAATAAACCAAAATTAATATTTCAGTAGGCGATATATCCAGTAGGCTACATAAACAAAACGTTTGGTCTGAATTATTTGACTGTTATATGTTGCTAGTTGAATGTAAAGCTTGCTTTTGATACTAATTTATTATATAATTACCATATGTATACATGAAAGCATTAAATGGTATTAATAAAAAAAATACATACGACTATTTTTACATCTAAAAATATGTTTACATGATATATATATATATATATATATATATATTAGATTTTTTTGAGATGTAAAATAACTATCCTTTCAGGACAATAAAGTGAATTGGTTGATTGATTTTTTTATGCATGAATAGTTGGGGCTAATGTCACTGCAATTAGCCTACATTTAAGAATATGGGAATGATTGTTATTTCCTGTTGTATAGTTCGTGGTCATTATAAGTTGATAACTGTTATTATACATATGATTGTGCAAAGTTAAGTTCAATTAAACGTTGTATGTTGCATGCATCAGATAATTAATTTACTAAGGATATAATTAGTGTATAATTACTATACTGGGTGAAATCTATAGATTCACCATGCAATTGTGCTTGTTAATTTTTTAGTTGTCCTTGTATTTTTGATTGACTGGATCAAATTTGTAAAACATGCTAATGGGTATTGTATGGTATTGGCATTCAGCGTTATGGTGTTGTGTACTGCATATTTTGTACACAGAAATTGTGTTGCCACATAGTTGTATATTAAAAATGCCATGGCAGCTGCATATTCAGTTCAGAGTGAGTAGACCAACAGGCTTAGGATCCTAAATACTGACAATGCCCCATTTATATCACACAGTAATGAATTGGGAGAGAATATGTGTATGTATGAGTCATGAATGAATGGGTACAATTTATTAAAATGGCTTTCATAAATATAATAGTAATTATTGTATTATTATGCCCAATGATACATGTTTAGCATTGATCATATTTATCCTAGATTGTGAGTGCATTATTTGAGTAGAAGTAAACGTCAAATCAATTGTCACACAGTTTATTCATGCACACCAGTGCAACAAATTGAAGTCTTACATAACATTACTTATAAGACGATTCAATCAAAGAGTGGGTCTGCTAAGTCAGCACAATCGGCAGCGAATACAAATGACAACAAATTAACATAACGAGGCTTAGTGCAATCGATAGTGTCACATCTGGCTAACCAACGATTGCATTGGCGTGTTCTTCTTTCAGGCCAAGGGCTTGAAGTGTTTGACCAAACAGAAATGGTTCGACAACAAGCCTCTTGTACGATGTGCTGCAATGGAATGAATTACACATATAATGCAACTGTAAAGCTCTGTGAACAATATTGGATGTGGCGCTGAACAAAATAAATGTTATTATTATTATGATGAGAAATCCTGCACAGCCTAATACAGAAGAAACATACAATTGACCCAGTAGTCTTCAAGGAATACTGTTAGAATAACACCTCTATTATAAGTGTGTTGCTTTGTGAATTTGTTATTTGAAGTTAGCAATGTGTCAATGACATGCAGATTTTTTAATCCATTCGTGGACCTTCATTATTCTGAATATGAAATTCAAATAGGCTATTCACATAGTAGAGAGTTTGAAGTAAAATAATGTCACATTTGACGAGCCATTATATTGAGAAGCACTTTTAAAAGACTGCAGTGGTGTTACATCTAGTGAGCATATAATATCATTAGATTATTCCTACTTACACCTTAAAAGCTTCATAATCCAGGTGTTCATAACACATGATGTAGAGTTAAAAAAAGTAGCGACTGCCATATCTTGTACATAAATGTATCCGCGTATAATTAGATAAATTACCCTTATTCTTGTAACTTACAGAGATGACAATTTCCTCAAATTGTCTGGCACCAAATACAGGGTTTCGGTGGAGTACAACCCTGTTATGATTGTTGTCTCACATGCCCTCTTTGCCTGTATGAGCAGTGTTTCCACAACCTAAAACGTGAAATGCGTCAGCAATAAATTATTTAATAAATACCATCTATAAGCAATGCATCATAACCGAAAGGTTATTAAAAAGAAAGGACGGTATAGATAGAACAAATAAAGCACAATGATTTGCATTGTAACAAAACTTATAATGTGTTCAAAACCTAACTTCAAAATAGCGTTTTCCATTAAAGTTAGAAGGAAACTGAAATAAAACTTTAGAATTTGACCATTTGTCAACCTCACTTTTGTTCTGACCCTTCAACATGCATGATGTCCAAGGCAAGCCCATAGACACTGATAGATTGGATAAGGTATCGAATGCATACACGACCTGCTATTTACTTTAGTGATGCTTTCACAACTTTTTTTATTTGTTAATTTATTTTTAATAAACAGAAAAAATATGAGCACAAGAAATAGCTGTGAGGTGGCAATTTTGGCAAATACTGGACGAGGTGGGTGACAAAGACAGTGAGGTGGCCCACCTGCACAAGTGAAAATCTACCATATATTTCAAGAGCAAATGTTTCACTACAACATACCTCAATAGCATTGTTTGGTATCTTACCCCAGGACATGCAGAGGCAAGGGCAGCATAGTCGGTCAATAGTCTAAGGCGTTGTCCCCTCAGTGCTGCACAATGTCGTGCATACTTCGCTGGAACGCGGCCTGCCCTAAAAACAGATCAAATATCATTTGTAGAGATACGTAGCACTTAGTTTGATGTATAAATATAAATGTGACTGCAATTCCTACAATGTATACGTAAAAGCAAATGTTACCATGGATTGCTCCCACTAAGAGCGATGAAAATCAGGCATGACTTTAAGTAACAGTTACAACAAAAATAATGCATATTAAACTTGAACACTTGATGGAAAATATCTCCCTATGCATACAATAAGAAAATATTACTTAAAATTTTTTTCTCGGACCTCCAAAAATCCATTTCTACACTTTTTTGGACATTGGTCCTATAGGTGCTACATGGTGATGGCTTGTTTTGAAATTTAAAGCCTGAAGATTCTAATTATAATATATATTATAATAGCTAACTTGGAATGTGAACATGTCCTGAAGGTCACTGAGCATAATGTCCCTCACCTGTAAACACATATAAAAATTTAACATCTTATAATTTCAAACCCTGCAAAATTCCATTAATATGTGACTACTGTATAATAGAGTGACATTGGCAGACATGTATTTTAATAGTCACATTTCTACATTTGGATATGAAAATGAGGGTTATGCAAATGAATTAGGGATGATAGAATACATAATTTGCATGATAGATGTCCATACTAAAATTGATGGAAAGTTCATCAAAATCCATAAAATATTAGCCAAGTTATGAAGTGTTTGAATTTGCCATTTTACGTTTACCATTATTGTCTTAAGTGTTGCTACCTTATCAGCAAACTGTCTCTTTGTGCATGTTGTAATGAGAGCGTAGGCCTCTTGTACATGTGGGGCAACTTTGTCAGGATTCCACTCCACCAAGTTATCGTCCAGTGAAAGGAAATCTGAAAAAAAATCATGTAAAAAATATTGAAAACAAACTGCTTTAAAGAAATCATTTGCACACTGTATTAGATAATTCACTACAATCGCTGGGCTCTAAATTAATGATACCAGTTGTCAGAAAATGTTTTTTTTTTATTATAACTGCCTGCGGACAAGTAGATTATTTGATGTATTTCTAGCCCTTGACAAGTGTAGACTTACAATAAACCTCACATAAGTCGGAATCAAGCGACCAAGCGATTTAATCCGAGTTAGGTGAAGATCCGACTTAGACATAGATTTCGTATGGGAAATAAATACATTACAAGTGAAATGTTAGTCGGAATTCTGTCCAAGCTGAGCGAAGATACGACTTAGGTGAGTCCGACGTATGCAAGGTTGACTGTATTTATAGTTATAAAGAAGAATGTTGGATAGTACTTACTTATCTGTCAAAAATATACTATAAAAATCTGTGGTCTTAAACTAAACATGCAACAGAATGAACGTTAAAGTGACCCGGCACAACAAAAGGTTAGATGAACATAAACTTAAGTCTAATTTGCAACAACAAAGCAACAATTTGTCTGCAAAAAAAACTATAGGTGCTGCATCAACTCGTTATCAGGTTTACTGGTGCAAAAAAGATCACTTTCAGCAAAGTGTGTTATCGCGGCATGTCAAAAATGTACCAAAACAAAAAACAAATTGATTAAGCACCTTTAATTAGGATACGTACCTAAGCACATGTGATCTGTCTGTTTGGAAATCACCTGCATAATGATGCACAAAGACATTTTAGTCATAATGACAAGAAAAATAATATCTCACTATTGTTATGAAAAAAATAAAACATCAAACTACAAAACAGACATTTACCTTAACATAGCACTTTTTCTGTGAGAAGTCACAGTCATCCTTTTCACAATCGTGACTCCGATGTGCACACGTGTCTGCAGGCCTATCCAAACAAAGTGAAACATTTGCTGAGTATGTATAATATCAGAGAATGTGGTTTTTATTATATTTTGGTGAAAATATTACAGCCTATCCAACCAAAAGAATCAGCAGAAATTGTCAACAATTTCCTACATGAAAACATTTCAACTATACCAGTATCTTTCAATATATTTCAACCACATTGAATATATACGTACACATGTATAATTATCATATGCATATATTTTACATCTACTGTTTACGCCAAGGGAAATTAAAGATCCCACTCGCGTTATATAAATGCATCCTGGTGTGAACTAACACCCGTACTCTTCAATATCATGGCATAAATGCGTACTCTTCAATATCATGGCAAGTATTAAGTTACACATTAAGTCTAACCTCATGCTGCTTGGGAAGTGTGTCATGACAGCACGTTCAATGCAGGTTCGCAAGTGTCCACGCATTGCAACCTGATCGTACTCGCCACTGGGGAATTCCTCATAACACACAGATGTTGCTGCTGCAATGGCGTAGAGCCCACAATCAATGACCCCACTCTGTCGCTGACTGGTGTCAACAACACACCTGATTCTTGAGGGTGTTGTTCACAGCAGTGAAGCAATCTGCATTTTGCAGTGCATGTTGACACTTCTGTTGAGCGAGTCATAAACGATGACATCTGCATCCACATGGGGTGGTGGAGTGGCGACAGTTACCCTGTGCAGTTCTCCATCATGCAGTACCTGCACAAACGGTCCACTCGCAACAGCGACCTGCAGAACGGCACCGAGAACTGGGTTTTGCAAGCCGGCCATTCCAGGAAATTGCTTGGTCGTTTATCAGCAGCTGGGCGGGTGGTAGTCATCACGATTGCAGCAGCTGGGCGGGTGGTAGTCGTCACGATTGCAGTAGCTGGACGGGTGGTAGTCGTCACGATTGCAGCAGGTGGGCGGGTGGGTGGTAGTCGTCACGATTGCAGCAGCTGGGCGGGTGCTAGTCGTCACGATTGCAGCAGCTGGGCGGGTGGTAGTCGAAACGAGTGCAGCAGCTGGGCGGGTGGTAGTCATCACGATTGCAGCAGCTGGGCGGGTGGTAGTCGTCACGATTGCAGCAGCTGGGCGGGTGGTAGTCGTCACGATTGCAGCAGCTGGGTGGGTGGTAGTCGTCACGATTGCAGCAGCTGGGCGGGTGGTAGTCGTCACGATTGCAGCAGCTGGGCGGGTGGTAGTCGTCACGATTGCAGCAGCTGGGCGGGTGGTAGTTGAAACGAGTGCAGCAGCTGGGCAGGCAGTACTCATTAATTATTAAGTTAATGATTAGGTGAAGTTAATCACCTCATGCCTGTTATTTGATACAATGGAAAGAAATATGCAGCCCCCAACCAAGACAAAAACAATAAAAAAACATTACTAAAAATACATATAAAAAACAGATAAGTTTACTATACCTTCATGAAACGTGCGATCTAAATATGGCTTGAGCTGGCCAAAGTTCACTTTGCGCTTCAACAGCACCCCGTCCTTCTCTAAGTATGGACCGAGCCAGTTGGCCTCCAGCTTACCACCTGCATCAGACAAGCATAATGTGGTATAGTTCATTAAAATGAGACAACTGACATGCATCCTAACATCACCAAAATATGCATATTATTATTTTAATGCTAATAGTAATATGTAAAATAATAATAAGCAGCCAAGTGAGAAGTATATTTGTGCCATACCTCATTTATAAATTCACGACCTTGGTCACTCAGGAGGCGTTGTGGTGGCCCGTAGGAATAGAAGAGGTCAATGATGGCAGCACTGACATCCCCTGCAGCTTTGCTCTGTCACTGTCAATCAGAATCCATCATTGAACATTATTGTACATTTGCACTTCATACATTTGCCATGATAGATACATATACTGTAATCCACATATAAAGCATACGTCCAAGAGAAGCAAGGAAGCTAGATAATATTGCCCAAAACAGCATCAATGTTAACACTGTCAAATGCAATAGTATTTGAAGAAAGTCAGTTCAATTGGTTACAGTGAGGGCTGATAACAAAGTTAGCCTATAGTGTCATTTACCATGTCCATAAATGGATGTGCGAAGGTCGGTAATAAACTGTGCATATAGAAGTGGACACACAATATGATTGATACCTCTCAAACGAAACTTCTTTGCAGATCGCTGCACACTGGCTCTAAATGTATTGCTAACGGACATGTGGCAGAACCCATTTGCAAGGAAATAAAACATGTGATCGAAGCGTGGTGAATCCGCAGTCAGACCCACACTGGCCACAGCCACAGGCACAGGCATCGTTTAAAACTGAAAAATGACTTAACATTGTAGGTATATAATATAAATCACTCACGCACGTGCGCGTGCACACAGACACACATAAAACTGGTACACACTCTCAGAGAATACCAATAGCCCAGACACTAAATTTAAAGAAGGAATAAGAGATAATTTCCTCTTCCAACATGTCACACTCCCAACAAGGGGGCGATTATTAATAAATCGAACATTCTTGATTTAGTTTTTCACCAACGAAAAAGGTATGATAGATGATATAGTGTATGAAAGCCCACTTGGTAAGAGTGATCACTCTGTCCTCATCACTACATTTAGGTGCTATGCAGAAATAGCAAGCCATACACGACTTAAATAATATTAAGACCAAGGGGATTATAATAGTATGAAGACGAAACTAGACCACACAGACTGGCGAGATACTTGGCACGAGCACTATAAACCATCAATGGTTAGGTTTTAAAGAATATATTAAAAAGATAGAGGATGAATTCATACCTCATCGACTTGTGAGAAATATTAACAGACATAAAGGAAAAGTACCCCTAAACAAGGAATCAGTAAAGAAAATTAAGAAAAAACACATTTTATGGAAACGTTATATGGAGACAAAAGAAGGAAAATACTATACTGAATACTGTAGGGCTAGAAATCAAGTCCGTAAATTAACGAGGAGGATACAGAAGGAATTTGAGATGAAGCTAGCAACAGAATCTAAGACAAACCCAAAAGCAGTATGGAAATATATGAACTCCAAAACCAAGAATCGGGAAGGTGTTTCAGATCTGAACACAGACCCATAAGATCCTAAATCTAGACTCACATATTCTGATAGGGAAAAGGCAGATGTCTTAGGAAATTTTTTGTCAAGTGTTTTTACTATAGAGCCAGATGGTGATATACCTCATATTCCACCAATAAAGTTAAGGCACAACATGGAAGAATTGACTATTGATGAGGAAATGATTAGAAAAAGACTTGATAACCTTAATGTGTGTAAATCGGTAGGGCCAGATGGTGTTCATCCTAGGTTGTTGAAAGAGCTATCTAATCATCTATGTAAACCACTAGCTAGGCTATTTAATAATTCACTGGCTGTGGGTGAACTACCAAAGGAATGGAAACGGGGAAGGATCTCAGCCATATTTAAGAAGGGTAATCGAAAAAACGTAGGAAATTATAGACCAGTCAGCTTAACAAGTATAATATGTAAATGTATGGAACAATGTGTCAAAGATCATATTGTCAATCATATGATTAGGAATAAATAATTTAGTACGCAACAATTTGGTTTTATTAAAGGTCGATTTACGGTACTCCAATTATTAAATGTTATTGACTCATGGACCAAAGCTTTAGATAGAGGGGAATTTGTAGACGTTGTATATTTGGACTTCATGAAAGCATTTGACACAGTCCCTCACAAAAGATTGATAGGCAAAGTTAAATCGGATGGTATAGAGTATTACACACTAAGATGGATCCAGGCGTTCTTGTCTGACCGGGTACAGCAGGTCAATGTAAATGGTACAAATTCTGAGTGGGCAAATATAACAAGTGGTATTCCACAGGGCAGTGTCTTAGGACCGATCCTATTTGTTTTATACATAAATGATCTTCCTGAGAATATAGTTTCAAATGTATATATGTTTGCGGATGATACAAAGATTTTCTAAACGATTACTAGTCCACATGACCAGCGTACACTACAGAACGACTTAGATTATTTAACATTTTGGTCAAGTAAATGGTTATTAAGGTTCCACCCAGATAAATGTAATTTAATGCACGTAGGGAAAACAATACAGCAAGAGTATGCATACAACCTGAAGATAGATAATACTGCCCATGAATTAGGAGGAATAGAAGAACAAAAAGACATTGGGGTTATAATTGATTAAAACCTAGAATTTGATAAACACATCAACCAAAAAATAAACAAAGCAAATAGTATCATGGCAGTTATTAGAAGGTCCTTTACAATCCTAAATCAACATAATTTGGTGCCATTATATAAAGCTTTAGTTAGGAGTCATCTAGATTATGCAATATCAATATGGTCCCCTTATAAACAGAAATACAAAGATGCCATCGAAAATGTGCAAAGACGCGCAACAAAACAGCTTCCTGGTATGAAGAATATTTCTTACGAAGAAAGACTTCAGAGATTGAAACTTCCTACACTTGCATATAGACAAACTCGTGGTGATATGATTGAGGTATATAAACTGCTCCATGGGAAATATGACAGTGATGTATCTAACATTGTCAAGTTGCACAAAGACAGTGATACAAAGGAAGGAACAAGGGGTCATAGTTTGAAATTGTTTATAGAACATGCTTGTACAAATGTTAGAAAAGAAAGCTTCGCACTTAGAGTTACCAGATTATGAAATGATCTACCGGAAGTAGTTGTAACTGCCCCAAGTGTCAACTCATTTAAAAACCGCCTAGATAGACATTGGAGTACTGAGGAGTTTCTCTACAACTACAAAGCTGCCTTGCCAGGAAGTCGTAGAAAATTCCAAGGGATAATTGAAGATCTGACCACCGAGGCCAACGCCTACGGTCAGGAAGAACCTAAGTAAACCTAAGTAAGTAAATATCGGAGTAAAAATCCAGACTTATGGACAATGCTGATCAACCACGTAGAATTAGAAGTGCCTCGGGCACTGGTTGGTTACCATGTGTTCACTAGGCGCGCGTTTTTTATATTTGAGTTGGTCAAAGTATATCAACTAGAACCACGTTATAATATATAATAATAACAATGTTTTATTTCAGGCAAGAGCCCATAATATTATAAATACATACAGGTAAAAAAAAACATACATATACACACGATGAACAACAGAGGTACATGTAGTGTGAAAAATATATATATATAAACATATATACATGATGTGTAGTAAAATATATATATAAGATAAGGATAAAATGAATTATGGGGGGGTCGGTCACAGAGGGTGACCTAGTGGCGGAGTGACCCCCACTGATACCATGTGAATTGTATATAAGTCAGTAGTGGTACAGATAGTACTGGTAGTGGGTAGCTGATAGGCATGATTTACTAATTATGTGTAAACACCTTTTGGGGGCCGGCATGCCTGCTGAGATTATTGGATGTATCTTATTTTGATGGTGTATGCTTGCCTAATTTCATGCTCCTTAATTAATAAATCTAAATGTCATTCTTTGGCCTATTTCAATCTACGCTGGAGTTGTGTTGTTATTTTGCATAAAAATATATTTGTATAAAAGTACAAACATCATGAATTAAAAGCATACAATTGATCAATCCAATGTCTAATCAATGGACTTTGATAATAAATAAATGAAGATAATTCACAAAAAGTATATTGTCGGATTTTTCCAACCAGCATAAAAGGCTAAAAAATTATGAGCGAATACGTTCATTAAAGGATTTAACATAATTAGTAGCGAACATATGGCTTGCAGTACAGCGGGGTGACAGGTTGTGTATAATTCTAAAACTGTTGTTATAAGTGACAGTAATACCTTTCAGACTCTGTTTTTTAAAATGACACCAAAGACTTGAGGTGTACATTGAACCACAGTATGAATTAAATAAAGTTGTTTTAATGGAATTGTTGCATAAGTAAAATTTTCGGGCTAAAGCATTTGCCTGGGCATAGATACATCTTTTCTGCCTGGCAATATCGTCATCATCAATAAGGTTATTGTTTACAATATGGCCAAGGTATTTACATTTCTCAGTGTAAGGTAGTGTATGGTTATTGATACAACAGGATGAATAGTTTTCTTGTCCCTAGGTTTGTTATCAATAACCATACAGACAGATTTTTTGGCATTGTACGTTATATCAAACATATTGCCATACTTGGCACAACAATCGGTGAGTTTTCTCAACCCCGCAACACTAGGTGAAAAAACACAAAGGTCATCGGCATACATCATATGATTCATTATGGTTCCTGCATAAAGACAACCAATTTGTAATTTATTCAAATTTACACTTAAGTCATCCATGTAAACGTTAAAAAGATGTGGAGAAAGGATTCCACCCTGCTTAACACCGTTTGAAATGGTAAAACAGTCTGAGAAGCTACAACACCATCTGACAGTGAATTTCTGGGTTCTGTACCAGTAATAAAGAATGCGAACAATAAAAGAAGGACATCCCCGGTCAATCAGTTTGGTGAATAGTTTACTATGATTGACTGTCAAAGGCCTTAGAGGCATCCAGCATGGTAACATACATAGATGAGCCATTTGCTATGTAGTGTCGAAAGAGTTCTTTTAATAAAAATATGAGCATTTCAGTTGAGTGATGCTTTTTAAATCCAAATTGGTTTACACATGTAGATAAAAAAGTAGAAACCCTGGATAACATCAAGGATTCAAATAATTTACTAGCAATTGTGGCTAGAGCAATGGGTCGGTAGTTATGTTATCAGACAGGTTACCCGCCTTATTTTTTATTATGGGGGCTATGATTATAATCATCATAGCATCCGGTAAAAAACCATGAATTAACATGCTACTATATAAAAGTGACATGAGAACATGAAGTTTTTCATTCGCATATTTAAAATGTTCGTTACTTACACTATCATAACCCGGGGCTTTGCCTACAGGCATTGCATGTATTATATCTTGAATTTCCTTAACATTAACAATCATTTGAACATTAAGCTGTACATTGCTACAGTATTCATTATTAATCTTCTTGATGTTGACTGGAGAGTCAGGTAGAGTTAAGTAGGGATTGGTAATGATGAAGCCACATATTCTTTACATTTTCGACACCTGAAGCACCACCAACATTGCTAGGATTTGGCAACCTGGCGTTATTCATATGTTTTATGTCCTTCCAGAAGTTTTTGTTACATAGTTTAGAAGCAAGTCTTTCAGCTTTAAGAATTTCAGCATTTTTTTCACATAGTCTTTTGTTGCGTTTAAAATGAGCACGTCTAACTTTCATTATATCATACAAGGGACCATGGCGAGGACTCCCAGCAGACCGCCAGAAGAGAAAGGATTCTCTAGCAGCTTGATGGGAGTCTCTGACTCTCATTCCAGCCTAGAACAGTATACTTAGAAGATGTGTTGTTAGCCTTAGTAGGGATTACCTCGGCAGCGTCTTTAAGTGATTTTATAATATCATTGTAAAGATTGCTTAGCAAAGTGCGATGGGCTTCATCATTACAATTAGGGTTAGTACATCTTAAAACCTCATGAGGTACATCAATAGCAGATAAAAGCAAACCGGTTTGTGTATGATAGTTATGGAGACCCTGGGGGGAGGCAGCATTCCACACAGGATGAGGTGCGTGAATTTGCTCCTGTATGGTGGCTTCAGGGGAAGGTAATAACTTGACATATAGGAAAAAGCATAGAGGTAAGTGGTCGGAAGAGACACAATCATATTTAACTTCCATATCAGATATTGATGATTGACTAGAGTGGGTGGTGAACACGTGGTCGAGCCAGCTCCTTGAGCCGTGCGCATCACTAACATATGTAAAAGCATCAGAGGGGAGAAGCAATGTGTCACTTGCGATAAGGTGACAGTCGTTTATAAAAGCATTGAGAAATGGAGTAAAAAGACTGGGGTTCTTAATATCCGCATTAAAATCACCAATGATGAATATATTGGTTGATTCAAATTAATCGCTTATGGCCTGGATTTTGCCAAAAATTTCTAGATATTCATCAGCATTGTCATCAGTCTGATAGATAGATAGACATTAAGAAGTAGAATAGTGGCGTTAGAGCTGGTAATTTTTAGACCCAGGAGTCTCTTCTCGTCAGCATAAATCAACGATAAAGGGGTCGAGTGAACGCCTCCATAAAAAGCAGAGTCCACCATGAGGACGTCCACTCAAACCATCACCATAATCAATGGATGTAATTCCTCTGGCGTTAAAGTCAGAGTGAACAGAATTAAGGAAAGAAAGACTCTGTTTAGAGAGCCAGTGTTCCTGGACAGCAAGTATATCTAAAGAGTTTAAGATGTCAACCACGTCAAAAGAACTGTTCCGTATACTTCTGGAGTTAAAGGAAGCAATATGGAGGGGAAAGTCTATAAGTGTGTTGAATCTGTTAGTGTGTGTTTCCTAGGTGGCAAATACTGTCCAATCTTTGTTCCAGCAGGCCAGAGATCAGCGTCATAGAGCAAGTTAAGTTTAGGAATGTCAACACACAGCTTGAAAGAAGAATATGAGTTGTGTCGGGTTGGTAATCGCCCACATGAGCATTTCAAACTCAAAGTTGATGACACGTATGTATATAATTCGGTGCTTGGACTACTCGGCCCATGGACAACTCGGCCCATGGACAACTCGGCCTGGGCCAACTCGGCCCAGTTCGAGACAGCTCGGAGTTCCGAGACAGCTCGGCTCCGATTTTGAGACAACTCGGACCAATGATAAATGATATGATGGCGCTTAGTTAGAGATAGGTCGGCCCAGGTGTCGAGACAGCTAAAAGATTACATTGCCCCCAGTAGGTAGGTGTACTATAATTATGGAATACACTCTATAATGAATTTATACACTTGTACACGAAGATAAAAAAGTTTACCTTAAATAATCTCTAGAAAGTCAAAATTAAAACACACACGAAGCATTTTATATCTTTATTAATGATAATAATATTTTATTAATAATAATAATAATATAGATACATTATTTAATTATTAATAAAAATATTATTATCATTAATAAATATATATATATATATAATTTAATTAGGGTATTGACTATTGTAAGCAGTTCGCGTGCGAATGCTACAATACGCTCTGCCAGGTCCTCAGGTACACAACCATTACCTAAATCATTTGTTCCGATGTCAACCAGAACGACAGTTGGTGCAATTACCCACACCGCTCTCAGTTCACGAAAAAGGCGATCCACGGTAAGTCCCCCTTTCCCTCGGAAAACGACCTTTCCAAACATATCAGCAAGGTCAGGATCTTGTCGATAGTACGCTCCCCACCTACCTCACCGACTTAGCACACGTGGTGCATCCTACGCACAAAACTGTGCCCTATTACCAGCAATATCGGCTTTTCCATATTCTGGAAAGATTGCACAAATTGTTAAGTTTGCGTGCCTATTCCCTACATTTTTAGAAGTGCAGTATTACCACACTGTTCTTAGTGCACACAGCACCGATGTTTTATCAGTGTTGTGATTCACGACAGAAACCACGAGGAGGTGACAATGTGAACCTTCTGTCTATGTATGTGAGTATGCGAGGATGTTTGTATGAGTGTACGTTTGAGTACATCATCATAAATAGTATGTATATATTATGCTATATGTATATATTATATGCTGACCTTCTATACTTATATAAATATTATACATTTATGCTATACATCGTACATTATATATATATATATATATATGCTATATCCATGTCACTATTAATAAACAATCAACCTATGTAAATAAATATTATATATTATGCTATATATCAAGCTATTTATTGTACATATATATATTATAAGATAAATAGCATTTGCCCTAACGTTTAGTTATAATTTATTTACTCTGTCACATGCTGTTTGAACCAGGATCGCTCTGGTACAGACATCTAACAGAGTTATATATATATATATATTATATATATATATACATATACATGTATATGTATATACATATACATATTAGAACTGACACAGCTTGATGCTGAAGTGGCTGACCTTCCATCCATGAACTTCCATCCCTAATGAACTCATGAATCTTGTCCTTCGTTTTGTTCCACATAGTACAGGACACAGGTGGAGGCATGTTCATCTCTCCGAGGAGACGCACAGCTTGTTGTCGGTTGCGGCCAATGCTAAACATGGCCATCTCAAATCTGGTGTTGACACTTTCACCATCAGGCTGAGAGTTCAGTTTGTAAGTGTGGCCACTGTCATGATTCATGCACTCAAATGACAGAGAACTTCGGAGTCCAGCAATGTCCTCTGTGACAGTATACCCATGACCACCGCAGTTAGGACAAGTGAAAGCACTGACAAAGTTCACCAGATTTCGCACATCTATCAGTCTGTACCCATCAAGTTCAGTGACAACACTCCTCTTCTTGGTGTACTGTAGTTTCTCTTCAGAAGCACACAGCTTGGCAGTTTCTTTCAATGGCCGTGTATACTTGTTGCCATAAAATTTCCGCTTCTTTGTGGGCTTTGCCCGTGGCATGATGACACTCGAGTAGTGACGAACCTGGAAAGTAAACAGTGTGATAAATTATTCAGTTATGCCAAAAGTAATCAAAAGGTAGTGAAATTAGCTTGTATTTATTACATACTAACATCTAAAATAATAAAGTTGAGCAAACGAAGTTGATTGGTCATGGATGATACTGTTATTGTAAGTAAACAGAATGAAAATACTAAAATATTGCAGTTGGCTTGGTTCGTGGCCTCAGCTAAATTATCTGAATAATAACACTAATTTGACAACATTTTGCAGTAAAAACACCATCAATTAAATGTATTGGAACTATTACAACATGGTCACAGGCCTAGACCCCCTAGACAGCCCCAGTCAGGATACTAGTTAGTCACTTGTCTGACTTAGTGACCTGCCCCGTCTAGGCTAGTTAGACTGGCAGTAGGCACAAATTTTCGCCCCGCTCTTCGTCTCTGGGGCGAAAGGCCTGATGTGCATTTGCTAAAGCCCCATTTTGGCAGTTCTGTAGCCATTTGGCTACGGAACTAATAACTTAAGTTTTAAAACCGATACACACTAACCGTTTCATATGTGTATTCTGTGACATACCACCGACAATTGGGCGTCAAGAAACTGAAGAAATGTGCTCCAAATAATTACTTATGAGTACTTTTATCGGTGACATAGAAAACATTTCACAATTAGCCGCCATACTGTGCACGTGATGTTGCCTTTTGGTCACATGATCAAACGCGATTTCGTGTAGAATGAGGCCAGAAGCACAGACATAAATAAAACACCCGTTAGTAAGTTAGTAGTTTATAGGGGCATTATTAATGATGTAACTCTATGGCCAGCAGACGGCAATTCTTAGCGTGACCTTATATAGATCTATGGAAATCCCGCGTGCTATTCTCGCTCACAACAACATCCGGTTATATACAAACCTTGACAAGCACATGCGTTCTGACAAAAAGGTAATAATTTCACACTTTTACATGGTTATTGTCAGGTAACTTTAGTGATATACATATAAGAATGCATACAGACACGAAAGACGTGTTTATTGCTCTGTTTATGGCGTTTTTGTAAGGTTTCACGTTTCATGAAAATACTTACGTTTCGGCCGAGCGAGATCTTCGCCGTACTAGTAGCAACAGCCAGATAGAAAAACATTGTAGGGCGATTGACTTTGCCTAGACTGGCAGTGCCATGCCCGTGACATTTTTCGTTGCTAATTGAACAAAATATTCATATTTATAATAATTACATCACTCTATACATACCTGAGTCCTGGTGGTTCTTGGTGAAGTGTGGTTGAATGTTCACAACTTGTAAATATAGGCAAAAACGAACTTATATCACAACAATTTATCCAGTAGATGCTCACACGCGGTTTCTGAACAGGAAGTGAGATCCAGCCAAAGTGCAGTTCTAAGCTTCTCTGTGATTGGCTAATCCAGGAGCGCTGCCTATGTTGCTGTACAACTAACAACCAATAAAAACCAAGCTTTCACAACATCTTGCCAACTTTATTAAGGATGCTCTAGGGTCGGTTCTGTACAGTTTGGTAAAAACCAGGTGTAAATTGGTGGAGTAGATCGCAAAAATCTTAATTTTTAAATTATGCATATTTAATTAGGTAACTATTACACAACAGGCTATGGATAGAATGCAACTTTTCTAGTATTTATTTACTTTATTCAAGTTTGATACTCTGTGGGTGCTTAGAATGATAATGTCAGGTAAAATAAATGAATTAAAAAAAAGAAGTATTTTATTAAATTTTTGGGGTTTAGCCTGGCCTTAATTAATTTGTCTGTGATGTTACACCCAGCATTTACATAAATGTCTAGTTGCTCAAAATAGCATCAAATAAAAAAAAATTCAGTAATCACATCTTTTCTTATGTTGCCAAACCTACTTGTTTTTCCTTTAGTGTGCTGTTATGTGTTATCCTCTTTGTTATTTTATACATGTCTTGTACATATGTAAAAAAAAATTACTGAATAAAATAAAAAATCAATCATTGTGCATAATCAGAATGTATTAAATGATGCAATTTTTTCCATTTCCACATTTATTCATGGACTGTGATATATGTGTACATCATAAAATAACACAGCAATGGTTTAATGGTAACACTTAAATAGAGATTGACAAGGTTTGAGGATAATAATGATAAACTTAATTCTATAGCCCCTAAATCATCAGTAACCCGAACTCAGAAGCACTACAAACCAGAAACATGAAGAATTATATCATGAACGGGTACGCACAGAAGTCATCATCAGAACGAGGGATCGACGAGGATTTACGGTGTAAATGCGATTTAAAAAAGGTGTTTTCTGTTTTGAGTTTGTTCCAGATTTTTGGTGTAGTAGAAAAAACACACTTGACCAGCTTAGGCTTTGTTTTAGGAAAAAAACTTGTTATGAGATAGATAATGACAAAACAGTGATGATGGTTTGTCACAGACACTGTCCGTGCAGCAACAGTCGGAGGATGATCTCATGGCAGATGCACCGGAGGAGTTCCTTGGTGCAATCATGGGCACACTGATGAGAGACCCGGTCACACTGCCCAGCTCTGGACAAACGGTTGACCGCAGCACTATAGCCAGACGCATTCTCAGGTAGGACAACTTCCCTAGCTGTGTCACAGATATACACGTGTTGAGGGTTCATACTTTGTGGTATTAACGACCAATAAAAACCAGAGGGTGACAAACAGTAAAACTAAACTATCGAATCTGAGCAGCTACAAAGTGAATAAAATAAAATCGAATAGACATGAAACTTGATAAGCACAAATATCAAGCCCAACTTTTTGTATTTTTTGTGTTCCTAAATTTGATGTATGCAATTATTTTTTTGTTGGCGTTGCTGTTTATATACAAAATGTAGGCATGTTTTATGTGGAATATCCATTGTTTGCATACACTCTGACACTAACAAAATTATAGCCTCTTATCAGTCTTCTTAAGTACAAGTATAAAGTGTAAGTTAAAACACATAACTGTGTTCAACTCATCTCAGAAATAACATTTCCACGTTACTACTGTACTTTTCAGTGACCAGACTGATCCATTCAACCCCCAGCATCTAACACTGGACATGGTAATCCCAGCTACTGACCTCCGTCTACGCATGGAACAGTGGCTGCAGGAGAAGAAGCAACAGAAGCAGCAGCAGCACTAACAACTACTGACCAATGCTGCCACCAAGCACTGATTGACCAGCCGTGTGGTATCATGTTGCAAGAACCGGTCATGTAAACACCCCTACAATACCAGTTAGTTTGGCCAATTTGTCACTATGATTGTGTCGTTCGAATTACGGTTGAGTCCACTTTGACTGACCTATGCTGTGGCCAATCAGCGAACGCCACGGCCGACAGCTGGTGTAACCGTCATGACCTTTCATCAAAGCTTAATTCGGGATTGGCACTAGTCAGTGGGTCGCACACGCAGTGTCACCCGACCGATTGGAGCACAAATCGATCATGTAAGCCAGCCTTTACTTCAGACACTGATCTACCATTCGCACACACAAGGAACTAACAATATTCAGTTATTGCTATTTCCCTTGTTGATTTAACGTTATATCACACATTCGCACAATAATGATAATTTAACAGACATGGACTATGTCATTGATACATAAATTAGTCTGGAGGAAGTTCATTGTTTGAACACAGCATGAGTCATGCTCTATATTCAGTGGTCACTTTCATCTTTTAGGTTCACTTTGTACATGTATATATGTATGTATGTATGTATGTATGTATGTATGTATGCATTTAGTTGATTTTGCACATGTGATAGTTGTGAAAAAATCTTTGTGGGTTTTATTTCTGTATACTGTTATTAGCCCAGAGAGGATTTGACATTGTTCAAAGGTTAAATGGTTGCCTGTAATTACTACCAAGGTGACACTGACCTCCAGGGATGTCCTCTGTAAATGCTGTTATCATGAAGATGTTTGTATATACCAGCATATTTATGAGGGATACCATTTTAATTGTTCTACGTGAACAGTGTGGTATATCAAATGAGCAATTTTGGTTTGTTATTATCATAAAGCAAATTTTATACTCGAGAATGTTTGTTAATGGGATACATGTAAAAATCTGCATGTGCATTCATTTCTTAGAAGTTGAGCAGGATATAAACAATTGGTTCAAAACCAGAAACCTATTAATGGAAAACGTTGATGTATGGTGTTACCAATATTGTAAATAAAGCATCGGTATGATCAATGTTCTTCAGTAATGCATAAAATTGCTATTATTTCAAGGCCGTCCTCACAGGATTCATGACATTTTCAGCTGGTAAACCCCCTGTATGGGAACGTCTGAAAAACTTGGGTTAAATGCATGACTGATTTGATGAGGTTTTGTGGCTGATAGTTTCGAAACAGCAGTAAGAGGATTCGAACCTGGATTCTCGATTTCTCAATCAAGAGAGAGCCCAACATTCTAACCACTATGCTACCGTGCCCCACGTTTCATTAATCACACTATGAGGCAACTAGGAGGCTGCATTATTCTCTAGAGACCAGTTCATTAACCACATGGGGCTGTTAGCTTCAGCACATAATCTTCGTTGTTGCTAGGATTGTAAATTTTATGATGACTTAGAAACTAATAAAGAGTATATCTGACAGAGTTTCCTTACAGTGGTCCATGCTTAATTTGGCCATAAGCTTACCGCTTACAAACTCTTGAGTGCCGAACAAGCGTCCCTATACGCGTATTAATTTTATGAAAAATACCACCCTATACGTACATTATTTGGCACTATACTATTATTAAATTTAAACATTCTCCAAGAATTGTGGCAAATTATGCAGGGTATAATTTTTAAGAGAGCAATCACTCTCACTCCCTAATGCTAGGGCTAATCAATCATCCACGCTGCGGTTTAGGAGTCAGACCACAGTTGGGAATTGCATTGGTGGCCATGTTAACATTTTGTTGGATTATAAGAAAACCTGACCATCAAAAATTCTGAAATAAATATGCAGCAACTGCCATCATCTCATTGACATGCTCACCAACTTTTATCAAAATCACGTACCTCCAGCTCTTTTAAAATGTGCGATGCCCGTCAATATTTACAAAAATTCCCATAAATCCCTCCGCCAGTTAAACTCTCCAAAAAATGCGCTATTTCACAGCCAATAGCTTCTATAAACAAACCTGTGAATATTCATGCTCAAAGGCAATCATGTCACATAATATGAATTTATTAAGTTCACAATTTCACGTGCCCTACATTCGTGTGAAATAGTAAACAGGAAGGTCAACTGTGGTCTTACCCCTATTAAATAAAAATGGTAATTGTGCAGACAAAAATTTAATTTAACCTGTTGATAAAGGTAAATGAAAATCATGCATTCATGTACAAAATCTATGTCCTACCTAGTTGTTTCAAGGGATAATTGAAGATCTGACCACCGAGGCCACCGCCTCAGACGGTCAGGAAGAACCTAAGTAAACCTAAGTAAGTAAATATCGGAGTAAAAATCCAGACTTATGGACAATGCTGATCAACCACGTAGAATTAGAAGTGCCTCGGGCACTGGTTGGTTACCACATGTTCACTAGGCGCGCATTTTTTATATTTGAGTTGGTCAAAGTATATCAACTAGAACCACGTTATAATATATAATAATAATAATGTTTTATTTCAGGCAAGAGCCCATAATATTATAAATACATACAGGTAAAAAAACATACATATACACACATGATGAACAATAGAGGTACATGTAGTGTGAAAAATATACATATATAAATATATATACATGATGTGTAGTAAAATATATATATAAGATAAGGATAAAAAATATATTTGTATAAAAGTACAAACATCATGAATTAAAAGCATACAATTGATCAATCCAATGTTTAATCAATGGACTTTGATAATAAATAAATGAAGATAATTCACAAAAAGTATATTGTCGGATTTTTCCAACCAGCATAAAAGGCTAAAAATTTATGAGCGAATACGTTCATTAAAGGATTTAACATAATTAGTAGCGAACATATGGCTTGCAGTACAGCGGGGTGACAGGTTGTGTATAATTCTAAAACTGTTGTTATAAGCGACAGTAATACCTTTCAGACTCTGTTTTTTAAAATGACACCAAAGACTTGATGTGTACATTGAACCACAGTATGAATTAAATAAAGTTGTTTTAATGGAATTGTTGCATAAGTAAAATTTTCGGCTAAAGCATTTGCCTGAGCATAGATATATCTTATCTGCCTTGCAATATCGTCATTATCAATAAGGTTATTGTTTACAATATGGCCAAGGTATTTACATTTCTCAGTGTAAGGTAGTGTATGGTTATTGATAACAACAGGATGAATATTTTTCTTGTCCCTAGGTTTGTTATCAATAACCATACAGACAGATTTTTTGGCATTGTACGTTATATCAAACATATTGCCATACTTGGCACAACAATCGGTGAGTTTTCTCAACCCCGCAACACTAGGTGAAAAAACACAAAGGTCATCGGCATACATCATATGATTCATTATGGTTCCTGCATAAAGACAACCAATTTGTAATTTATTCAAATTTACACTTAAGTCATCCATGTAAACGTTAAAAAGATGTGGAGAAAGGATTCCACCCTGCTTAACACCGTTTGAAATGGTAAAACAGTCTGAGAAGCTACAACACCATCTGACAGTGAATTTCTGGGTTCTGTACCAGTAATAAAGAATGCGAACAATAAAAGAAGGACATCCCCGGTCAATTAGTTTGGTGAATAGCTTACTATGATTGACTTTGTCAAAGGCCTTAGAGGCATCCAGCATGGTAACATACATAGATGAGCCATTTGCTATGTAGTGTCGAAAGAGTTCTTTTAATAAAAATATGAGCATTTCAGTTGAGTGATGCTTTTTAAATCCAAATTGGTTTACACATGTAGATAAAAAAGTAGAAACCCTGGATAACATCAAGGATTCAAATAATTTACTAGCAATTGTGGCTAGAGCAATGGGTCGGTAGTTATGTTATCAGACAGGTCACCCGCCTTATTTTTTATTATGGGGGCTGATTATAATCATCATAGCATCCGGTAAAAACCATGAATTAACATGCTACTATATAAAAGTGACATGAGAACATGAAGTTTTTCATTCGCATATTTAAAATGTTCGTTACTTACACTATCATAACCCGGGGCTTTGCCTACAGGCATTGCATGTATTATATCTTGAATTTCCTTAACATTAACAATCATTTGAACATTAAGCTGTACATTGCTACAGTATTCATTAATCTTCTTGATGTTGACTGGAGAGCCAGGTAGAGTTAAGTAGGGATTGGTAATGATGAAGCCACATATTCTTTACATTTTCGACACCTGAAGCACCACCAACATTGCTAGGATTTGGCAACCTGGCGTTATTCATATGTTTTATGTCCTTCCAGAAGTTTTTGAAGTCATTATTACATAGTTTAGAAGCAAGTCTTTCAGCTTTAAGAATTTCAGCATTTTTTTCACATAGTCTTTTGTTGCGTTTAAAATGAGCATGTCTAACTTTCATTATATCATACAAGGGACCATGGCGAGGACTCCCAGCAGACCGCCAGAAGAGAAAGGATTCTCTAGCAGCTTGATGGGAGTCTCTGACTAGGTCATTCCAGCCTAGAACAGTATACTTAGAAGATGTGTTGTTAGCCTTAGTAGGGATTACCTCGGCAGATTTTATAATATCATTGTAAAGATTGCTTAGCAAAGTGCGATGGGCTTCATCATTACAATTAGGGTTAGTACATCTTAAAACCTCATGAGGTACATCAATAGCAGATAAAAGCAAACCGGTTTGTGTATGATAGTTATGGAGATCCTGGGGGAGGCAGCATTCCACACAGGATGAGGTGCGTGAATTTGCTCCTGTATGGTGGCTTCAGGGGAAGGTAATAACTTGACATATAGGGAAAAGCATAGAGGTAAGTGGTCGGAAGAGACACAATCATATTTAACTTCCATATCAGATATTGATGAGTGACTAGAGTGGGTGGTGAACACGTGGTCGAGCCAGCTCCTTGAGCCGTGCGCATCACTAACATATGTAAAAGCATCAGAGGGGAGAAGCAATGTGTCACTTGCGATAAGGTGACAGTCGTTTATAAAAGCATTGAGAAATGGAGTAAAAAGACTGGGGTTCTTAATATCCGCATTAAAATCACCAATGATGAATATATTGGTTGATTCAAATTAATCGCTTATGGCCTGGATTTTGCCAAAAATGTCTAGATATTCATCAGCATTGTCATCAGTCTGATAGATAGATAGACATTAAGAAGTAGAATAGTGGCGTTAGAGCTGGTAAATTTTAGACCCAGGAGTCTCTTCTCGTCAGCATAAATCAACGATAAAGGGGTCGAGTGAACGCCTCCATAAAAAGCAGAGTCCACCATGAGGACGTCCACTCAAACCATCACCATAATCAATGGATGTAATTCCTCTGGCGTTAAAGTCAGAGTGAACAGAATTAAGGAAAGAAAGGCTCTGTTTAGAGAGCCAGTGTTCCTGGACAGCAAGTATATCTAAAGAGTTTAAGATGTCAACCACGTCAAAAGAACTGTTCCGTATACTTCTGGAGTTAAAGGAAGCAATATGGAGGGGAAAGTCTATAAGTGTGTTGAATCTGTTAGTGTGTGTTTCCTAGGTGGGAAATACCGTCCAATCTTTGTTCCAGCAGGCCAGAGATCAGCGTCATAGAGCAAGTTAGGTTTAGGAATGTCAACACACAGCTTGAAAGAAGAATATGAGTTGTGTCGGGTTGGTAATCGCTCACATGAGCATTTCAAACTCAAAGTTGATGACACGTATGTATATAATTCAGTGCTTGGACTACTCGGCCCATGGACAACTCGGCCTGCAACTCGGCCCAGTTCGAGACAGCTCGGAGTTCCGAGACAGCTCGGCTCCGATTTTGAGACAACTCGGACCAATGATAAATGATATGATGGCGCTTAGTTAGAGATAGGTCGGCCCAGGTGTCGAGACAGCTAAAAGATTACATTGCCCCCAGTAGGTAGGTGTACTATAATTATGGAGTACACTCTATAATGAATTTATACACTTGTATACGAAGATAAAAAAGTTTACCTTAAATAATCTCTAGAAAGTCAAAATTAAAACACACACGAAGCATTTTATATCTTTATTAATGATAATAATATTTTATTAATAATAATAATAATATAGATACATTATTTAATTATTAATAAAAATATTATTATCATTAATAAATATATATATATATATATAATTTAATTAGGGTATTGACTATTGTAAGCAGTTCGCGTGCGAATGCTACAATACGCTCTGCCAGGTCCTCAGGTACACAACCATTACCTAAATCATTTGTTCCGATGTCAACCAGAACGACAGTTGGTGCAATTACCCACACCGCTCTCAGTTCACGAAAAAGGCGATCCACGGTAAGTCCCCCTTTCCCTCGGAAAACGACCTTTCCAAACATATCAGCAAGGTCAAGATCTCGTCGATAGTACCTGTGCCGCTCCCCACCTACCTCACCGACTTGGCACACGTGGTGCATCCTACGCACAAAACTGTGCCCTATCACCAGCAATATCGGCTTTTCCATATTCTGGAAAGATTGCACAAATTGTTAAGTTTGCGTGCCTATTCCCTACATTTTTAGAAGTGCAGTATTACCACACTGTTCTTAGTGCACACAGCACCGATGTTTTATCAGTGTTGTGATTCACGACAGAAACCACGAGGAGGTGACAATGTGAACCTTCTGTCTATGTATGTGAGTATGCGAGGATGTTTGTATGAGTGTACGTTTGAGTACATCATCATAAATAGTATGTATATATTATGCTATACATATATATTATATGCTGACCTTCTATACTTATATAAATATTATACATTTATGCTATACATCGTACATTATATATATATATATGCTATATCCATGTCACTATTAATAAACAATCAACCTACGTAAATAAATATTATATATTATGCTATATATTAAGCTATATATTGTACATATATATATATATAAGATAAATAGCATTTGCCCTAACGTTTAGTTATAATTTATTTACTCTGTCACATGCTGTTTGAACCAGGATCGCTCTGGTACAGACATCTAACAGAGTATATATATATATATATATATATATATATATATATATATATATATATATATATATATATATATTAGAACTGACACAGCTTGATGCTGAAGTGGCTGACCTTCCATCCCTAATGAACTCATGAATCTTGTCCTTCGTTTTGTTCCACATAGTACAGGACACAGGTGGAGGCATGTTCATCTCTCCGAGGAGACGCACAGCTTGTTGTCGGTTGCGGCCAATGCTAAACATGGCCATCTCAAATCTGGTGTTGACACTTTCACCATCAGGCTGAGAGTTCAGTTTGTAAGTGTGGCCACAGTCATGATTCATGCACTCAAATGACAGAGAACTTCGGAGTCCAGCAATGTCCTCTGTGACAGTATACCCATGACCACCGCAGTTAGGACAAGTGAAAGCACTGACAAAGTTCACCAGATTTCGCACATCTATCAGTCTGTACCCATCAAGTTCAGTGACAACACTTCTCTTCTTGGTGTACTGTAGTTTCTCTTCAGAAGCACACGGCTTGGCAGTTTCTTTCAATGGCCGTGTATACTTGTTGCCATAAAATTTCCGCTTCTTTGTGGGCTTTGCCCGTGGCATGATGACACTCGAGTAGTGACGAACCTGGAAAGTAAACAGTGTGATAAATTATTCAGTTATGCCAAAAGTAATCAAAAGGTAGTGAAATTAGCTTGTATTTATTACATACTAACATCTAAAATAATAAAGTTGAGCAAATGAAGTTGATTGGTCGTGGGTGATACTGTTATTGTAAGTAAACAGAATGAAAATACTAAAATACTGCAGTTGGCTTGGTCCGTGGCCTCAGCTAAATTATCTGAATAATAACACTACTTTGACAACATTTTGCAGTAAAAACACCATCAATTAAATGTATTGGAACTATTACAACATGGTCACAGGCCTAGACCCCCTAGACAGCCCCAGTCAGGATACTAGTTAGTCACTTGTCTGACTTAGTGACCTGCCCCGTCTAGGCTAGTTAGACTGGCAGTAGGCAACAATTTTCGCCCCGCTCTTCGTCTCTGGGGCGAAAGGCCTGACGTGCATTTGCTAAAGCGCCATTTTGGCAGTTCCGTAGCCATTTGGTTTTAAAACCGATACGCACTAACCGTTTCACATGTGTATTCTGTGACATACCACCGATAATTGGGCGTCAAGAAACTGAAGAAATGTGCTCCAAATAATTACTTATGAGTACGTTTATCGGTGACATAGAAAACATTTCACAATTAGCCGCCATACTGTGCACGTGATGTTGCCTTTTGGTCACATGATCAAACGCGATTTCGTGTAGAATGAGGCCAGAAGCACAGACATAAATAAAACACCCGTTAGTAAGTTAGTAGTTTATAGGGGCATTATTAATGATGTAACTCTATGGCCAGCAGACGGCAATTCTTAGCGTGACCTTATATAGATCTATGGAAATCCCGCGTGCTATTCTCGCTCACAACAACATCCGGTTATATACAAACCTTGACAAGCACATGCGTTCTGACAAAAAGGTAATAATTTCACACTTTTACATGGTTATTGTCAGGTAACTTTAGTGATATACATATAAGAATGCATACAGACACGAAAGACGTGTTTATTGCTCTGTTTATGGCGTTTTTGTAAGGTTTCACGTTTCATGAAAATACTTACGTTTCGACCGAGCGAGATCTTCGCCGTACTAGTAGCAACAGCCAGATAGAAAAACATTGTAGGGCGATTGACTTTGCCTAGACTGGCAGTGCCATGCCGTGACATTTTTCGTTGCTAATTGAACAAAATATTCATATTTATAATAATTACATCACTCTATACATACCTGAGTCCTGGTGGTTCTTGGTGAAGTGTGGTTGAATGTTCACAACATGTAAATATAGGCAAAAACGAACTAATATAACAACAATTTCTCCAGTAGATGCTCACACGCGGTTTCTGAACAGGAAATGAAATCCAGCCAAAGTGCAGTTCTAAGTTTCTCTGTGATTGGCTAATCCAGGAGCGCTGCCTATGTTGCTGTACAACTAACAACCAATAAAAACCAAGCTTTCACAACATCTTGCCAACTTTATTAAGGATGCTCTAGGGTCGGTTCTGTACAGTTTGGTAAAAACCAGGTGTAAATTGGTGGAGTAGATCGCAAAAATCTTAATTTTTAAATTATGCATATTTAATTAGGTAAATATTACACAACAGGCTATGGATAAAATGCAACTTTTCTAGTATTTATTTACTTTATTCAAGTTTGATACTCTGTGGGTGCTTAGAATGATAATGTCAAGTAAAATAAATGAATTAAAAAAAATGTATTTTATTCAATTTTTGGGGTTTAGCCTGGCCTTAATTAATTTGTCTGTGATGTTACACCCAGCATTTATATAAATGTCTAGTTGCTCAAAATAGCATTAAATTTAAAAAAAAAATTCAGTAATCACATCTTTTCTTATGTTGCCAAACCTACTTGTTTTTCCTTTAGTGTGCTGTTATGTGTTATCCTCTTTGTTATTTTATACATGTCTTGTACATATGTAAAAAAATTACTGAATAAAATAAAAAATCAATCATTGTGCATAATCAGAATGTATTAAATGATGCAATTTTTTCCATTTCCACATTTATTCATGGACTGTGATATATGTGTACATCATAAAATAACACAGCAATGGTTTAATGGTAACACTTAAATAGAGATTGACAAGGTTTGAGGATAATAATGATAAACTTAATTCTATAGCCCCTAAATCATCAGTAACCCGAACTCAGAAGCACTACAAACCAGAAACATGAAGAATTATATCATGAACGGGTACGCACAGAAGTCATCATCAGAACGAGGGATCGACGAGGATTTACGGTGTAAATGCGATTTAAAAAATGTGTTTTCTGTTTTGAGTTTGTTCCAGATTTTGGGTGTAGTAGAAAAAACACACTTGCCCGGCTTAGGCTTTGTTTTAGGAACAAAACTTGTTATGAGATAGATAATGACAGACAGTGATGATGGTTTGTCACAGACACTGTCCGTGCAGCAACAGTCGGAGGATGATCTCATGGCAGATGCACCGGAGGAGTTCCTCGGTGCAATCATGGGCACACTGATGAGAGACCCGGTCACACTGCCCAGCTCTGGACAAACGGTTGACCGCAGCACTATAGCCAGACACATTCTCAGGTAGGACCACTTCCCTAGCTGTGTCACAGATATACACGTGTTGAGGGTTCATACTTTGTGGTATTAACGACCAATAAAAACCAGAGGGTGACAAACAGTAAAACTAAACTATCGAATCTGAGCAGCTACAAAGTGAATAAAATAAAATCGAATAGACATGAAACTTGATAAGCACAAATATCAAGCCCAACTTTTTGTATTTTTTTGTGTTCCTAAATTTGATGTATGCAATTATTTTTTTGTTGGTGTTGCTGTTTATATACAAAATGTAGGCATGTTTTATGTGGAATATCCATTGTTTGCAT
The DNA here is from genome assembly GCA_033239005.1 of Lamellibrachia satsuma. Taxonomy (NCBI): domain Eukaryota; kingdom Metazoa; phylum Annelida; class Polychaeta; order Sabellida; family Siboglinidae; genus Lamellibrachia; species Lamellibrachia satsuma. The sequence goes on from BSQZ01000036.1 coordinate 45,052, forward strand.
ACACTCTGACACTAACAAAATTATAGCCTTTTATCAGTCTTCTTAAGTACAAGTAAAAAGTGTAAGTTAAAACACATAACTGTGTTCAACTCATCTCAGAAATAACATTTCCACGTTACTACTGTACTTTTCAGTGACCAGACTGATCCATTCAACCCCAGCATCTAACACTGGACATGGTAATCCCAGCTACTGACCTCCGTCTACGCATGGAACAGTGGCTGCAGGAGAAGAAGCAACAGAAGCAGCAGCAGCACTAACAACTACTGACCAATGCTGCCACCAAGCACTGATTGACCAGCCGTGCGGTATCGTGTTGCAAGAACCGGTCATGTAAACACCCCTACAATACCAGTTAGTTTGGCCAATTTGTCACTATGATTGTGTCGTTCGAATTACGGTTGAGTCCACTTTGACTGACCTATGCTGTGGCCAATCAGCGAACGCCATGGCCGACAGCTGGTGTAACCGTCATGTCCTTTCATCAAAGCTTAATTCGGGATTGGCGCTAGTCAGTGGGTCGCACACGTAGTGTCACCCGACCGATTGGAGCACAAATCGATCATGTAAGCCAGCCTTTACTTCAGACACTGATCTACCATTCGCACACACAAGGAACTAACAATATTCAGTTATTGCTATTTCCCTTGTTGATTAAACGTCATATCACACATTCGCACAATATTGATAATTTAACAGACATGGACTATGTCATTGATACATAAATTAGTCTGGAGGAAGTTCATTGTTTGAACACAGCATGAGTCATGCTCTATATTCAGTGGTCACTTTCATCTTTTAGGTTCACTTTGTACATGTATATATGTATGTATGTATGTATGTATGTATGTATGCATTTAGTTGATTTTGCACATGTGATAGTTGTGAAAAAATCTTTGTGGGTTTTATTTCTGTATACTGTTATTAGCCCAGAGAGGATTTGACATTGTTCAAAGGTTAAATGGTTGCCTGTAATTACTACCAAGGTGACACTGACCTCCAGGGATGTCCTCTGTAAATGCTGTTATCATGAAGATGTTTGTATATACCAGCATATTTATGAGGGATACCATTTTAATTGTTCTACGTGAACAGTGTGGTATATCAAATGAGCAATTTTGGTTTGTTATTATCATAAAGCAAATTTTATACTCGAGAATGTTTGTTAATGGGATACATGTAAAAATCTGCATGTGCATTCATTTCTTAGAAGTCGAGCAGGATATAAACAATTGGTTCAAAACCAGAAACCTATTAATGGAAAACGTTGATGTATGGTGTTACCAATGTTGTAAATAAAGCATTGGTATGATCAATGTTCTTCAGTAATGCATAAAATTGCTATTATTTCAAGGCCGTCCTCACGGGATTCATGACATTTTCAGCTGGTAAACCCCCTGTATGGGAACGTCTGAAAAACTTGGGTTAAATGCATGACTGATTTGATGAGGTTTTGTGGCTGATAGTTTCGAAACAGCAGTAAGAGGATTCGAACCTGGATTCTCGATTTCTCAATCGAGAGAGAGCCCAACATTCTAACCACTATGCTACCGTGCCCCACGTTTCATTAATCACACTATGAGGCAACTAGGAGGCTGCATTATTCTCTAGAGACCAGTTCATTAACCACATGGGGCTGTTAGCTTCAGCACATAATCTTCGTTGTTGCTAGGATTGTAAATTTTATGATGACTTAGAAACTAATAAAGAGTATATCTGACAGAGTTTCCTTACAGTGGTCCATGCTTAATTTGGCCATAAGCTTACCGCTTACAAACTCTTGAGTGCCGAACAAGCGTCCCTATACGCGTATTAATTTTATGAAAAATACCACCCTATACGTACATTATTTGGCACTATACTATTATTAAATTTAAACATTCTCCAAGAATTGTGGCAAATTATGCAGGGTATAATTTTTAAGAGAGCAATCACTCTCACTCCCTAATGCTAGCGCTAAAAATCATCCACGCTGCGGTTTAGGAGTCAGACCACAGTTGGGAATTGCATTGGTGGCCATGTTAACATTTTGTTGGATTATAAGAAAACCTGACCATCAAAAATTCTGAAATAAATATGCAGCAACTGCCATCATCTCATTGACATGCTCACCAACTTTTATCAAAATCACGTACCTCCAGCTCTTTTAAAATGTGCGATGCCCGTCAATATTTACAAAAATTCCCATAAATCCCTCCGCCAGTTAAACTCTCCAAAAAATGCGCTATTTCACAGCCAATAGCTTCTATAAACAAACCTGTGAATATTCATGCTCAAAGGCAATCATGTCACATAATATGAATTTATTAAGTTCACAATTTCACGTGCCCTACATTCGTGTGAAACAGTAAACAGGAAGGTCAACTGTGGTCTTACCCCTATTAAATAAAAATGGTAATTGTGCAGACAAAAATTTAATTTAACCTGTTGATAAAGGTAAATGAAAATCATGCATTCATGCACAAAATCTATGTCCTACCTAGTTGTTGGAGTTGCTTACATACACAAGGAACCACCACCTGTGGTGGGCAGAACACACATAATATATGAGCTACTTCAGCTTGAGACATTCTGTATTCTAGTACGATACTCGAATACACTCACTTTTTCAGCTCACTCGAATGAACTTGTAACATAATATTTGGAATAGTCCAGCATGTGTTCTGTAATCAAATTCTATATAGCCAGTTGTTATTGCATACTGAAAATTATAATTTTTTTTTACCTGGTGCCACAATACACCTATGTAAACAGACCCAAATATCACTTTTGTGTGTGGATTACTGAAAAGCCAGACACCTCAACTTGTCGAATTGCACAACATTACATAACCTACTTAGTGGAGTCCTTAGAAACAACTCACCTTCCCTGTGGAACAGTTAGGTCATATCACTAGGCCATATCAGATAACAGCTGGGCCTGTCCAGGATTTTCTCAACTCCCAATAGATATGTGCTCTTCACATGGACTTCAGTAAAGGTGACTGTGTCTAATTAACTGAAATAAACAAAAGTTGACTGCTAAGTAAGTAATTATATTATAATGTGACTTGTTCTGCTTTGATGTAACTTATCAGAGGGAGGCTGCACTAGTTTGAATATGTCCCCCCCCCTAATATACTGGTCTCCCGTCACTGTCATCTGGGTTCTCAGGCGGATTAGACGTCTTTGCATTCAGATAACGGTTTTGTCACTTTCATTAGTAATTTTACTTGGATTTACCTGGGATTTTACAATGGAGGAGACCACACATGATAGTAGTAGTAGTAGTAGAAAGAGTGAGGAGAAATGTCCACCTGCTGGTGGAATTAAGATGAAAATTGGCAGCTTCAAGACTGGCCACTGTTACCACAAACCATCAGATGCACCAATCCAACAGGAACCCAGTGGGGTTAGCAGTGGGGTTTGGTTGCCACGGCTAAGCCAGAATGACTTTGGCAGATTGGTGCAAACCACTCCTTCAGGATTGCTGGCAGTTTCCGACGCAGAGGGCCGGCCAGGCACGAGCAAAATTCTACGGCCACAGCTTGATCAATGCCCTGACCTAACAGACATCTACCTTCAAGCTGACGAACAGGCAGATACTCATGCAGTTTCTAAAATGCGTCTACTTAGTGTAGACAAAAGTGCAGCAATGTGGAATGATTGCTTTAAAGAGCATGCTAGCAGAGAGGACACATGTATTCTTCCACACTTCGAAGTACATGAGAAAAATTTGGTTTGTGTTGGCAACAGTCATTGTCCTGTACAGCCTGTCACTACAAGTCACGTATGTACAAACTGTATTCGAAGTAAACACTGGCAGTCGTGGTCAGAAACCGTGTGCTCCAAATGTAGCCATCCATGTAGGACTACAAGATACAACGATGGGAAACACAAATTGCGACACATTCTGACAACAACAAACACACCTCCCCAAAGTCGAAGCGGGATGCAAAGGAAATCCAACCGGTTGCCACAATTACCTCTCAGTCCACGACTGATGACCTACAGCAGAAGAGGAAAAACCAGAGAGATAAATGTTCTGCGTGGTCTTCCAGCAAATGTACCAATCAATATAAGCATGGATGTGAGGTACAACTCAACATCCCTGAAAAAGCTACGGTTGTGGACAGAGTGCAAGTCAAGCAGTGGGAACACGATTGAATGGCAGACGGACAAGCATGAGATTCTAGGTTTTCACATGGAGAACAAGCTATGCAGACTAGGCTCATCACTTCACAATTAAGGTCAAAATGTGTCGTGCCCAGGACATCAAGGATGTACAGCCACGATTTGTGTGGTCGATCCAATATCAGAATATGAAATAGGCCGTCAAATCGGAGTGAGCTTTGCCCAGCAACAAGTCGTACTAAAATTCGTTGCAACATATGGTGATGTGAAAGCATTTCATGGGTTACAGGATGCCATGCCAACAATCGAGGCAGAACGGCAGGCTGACACAACACATCTCGGTCAGACACAGTTCCGACATATCATGAGAGCATTTTTTTCATCCAGAATGTTCCTGGGAGAGAATGCCATGGTGAGAGCTGAAAACAAGAAAATGTTTGCAAAGGATGTAAGAACACGATGCCAGAAAATCTACACAGATATGCACACACTTTATGCTGGTGATATTATAATGATAACTACTAAGTTGCCAAAGGTAATCCAAGCAATACTGGACTGTTATTTTGGCTCATGTCAGAACTGTCAGTGACATGGAATTGTCTGTCGTGGAGGTAAGCGAAACAACTGGTGGAAAAGGTCACAGCATTTGAAGGCATGTGGCCTGACTCGACTCAATATGACAGATGAAGACCGAGCAACACTTGAAGGATTAATAGAAATGCGACTTGGAAATTCAGCACTCCAGATGACACGACACAGACTTACAACTGACAAGAATGAATCCATTAACCGATCATTCAGTGCTTCATTGCCAAAGAATGTTAAATTCAGTAGAAATGCACATGGACGAGTGAGTTCAGTGATCGATCGCATAAATTATGGAGCGGGGAATTCAATGCTGCGCAAGTTGGAGAATGTATATTGTCCTATTACGAGAGGAGAACAGGTCGGTAGAGCTGTCAAGCAAATCCAGCATGAGGTGGAATACCAGAGACAATACGAACGTTGATCATCAGTGCGTCTGCATATCCATCATACCAAGTTAAAGCGCATGCAGAACTACTTCGATTCAAACAGAAACCACGGTCCAGAAGATCGATACCTGAAGTGTCAGCTTGAACCAAAACCATCTACTCGTAAAGGGAAGAAAAGGCAAGCAGCAATAGTTAAGCCAGTGGTCACAAGGAGTCGCCGCAGAAAGACAACACTGCCAACTGCAAACAGGGAAGATCATCCTTATTCATTGCAATCACGAAAGTCTGCTGATCACTGTTATGCCAGCAGAAAGTAGAGGGTAGATTTTTAAACAAACAGAAAACAGAACACTTCTAACAAATGTGAACTTTCTACTTTCTCCCAGTTTCATCACTCATAGACCTGCAACCACAATACAAGAAACCACCAACAGACAATGGACCATGACTGGCACATGGTGCCACCTTGTGAGCTATACATCAATCGACATTCGAAGACATCACTCAGCATGGGCTGACAGACACAACTGCATAAGATTGACTACAGCAGACGACACTTTGAAAAAACTGAAGGATTCAACACATCTAGAAAAATGTAAGTTTTACTATTGCATGGAAATACCTTGAATTGCAACATGCACTTTGGTATGGTGCATGACCAAAGCATACATTTTGACTAACACAATATTGCCTGTTGTCATTTATTGAATGTGGTGGAGTTTGTGTTAGCTGCTTGGGCTCGACAATTTGTATTGTTTACTTCCGGTCTCACTTCGCAACATGGAGCGTGACATCGGTGCGATTCTTGCGGTAAGTTAAATGTTGATTTTGTTGTACAGTTTACATTTTAAGTGAAAGCACCTCTAGGCATGGACTATATCTTTCTTTCAAGAAAATAATGTGCGAATTTATTAAATGATATGCCTTTGAGGCGGCTGGATTTTTAGCAGGGGACATCTCAGGCTCAGCCTCAGCCAACGTTTGAGTATATGCTAATATGCTATAGTAGCTTAGGAATTGAATGACTCATTCCTTAATATATGACAATTTAGCTTCTGTGTGTGTGCAGGAACATTTTTCTCAAATGAATGATCAACTTGATGTGAAGGTCTTAAGAGCAAAGGAAATAAACAAACCCCATCTGTCCAAGGTGAGTGTAAATACAATACTGCATAATAACAGTAGAATTAATAATCGTGTTTTTTTTTTACCAATGGCAATGGCATTTTAGCCACACCTGTGTGTGAAATGATTACGCATGTTTTAATGCAATATTATTAATAGCTATAGCTGTTCGAACTTGCTCTAATCTCTTAGAACATATTATAGAATTAAGGTGGATGTGTATCCCAAGAATTGGATTGCATGTTCTGTATTAACGGTTGTTTGTGTCAGGACAGCAGGGAGTAGAGAGACAGTAGTTATGGCAACATTTTTCTCCGCCTCTGTAATATGATTTTATCTGCTTCTGGGTAATCTGAACATGCATGTCTACCTTTTGTAAGATAACTGATTGATTCTGTCCATAGGCCACATCAAGTGCAGCTATAAATCTGATGGCCGAGCATAGCCATAGGCTATCGTACCGTAAAAGACGTTCCTTCAAGCCAGATGTCATCCCATCAACATTTTCTGCGTCGAATGTTCGACGTACACCCAAGACCAAGAAGCGACAAACAACAGTCATCTCCAAGACAAAGAGAGCAGGTAGGCCTAACTATCTGACTGATTGATATCAAGGGGAAACGTATATGGCTTATTTCAGTGAAAGTGTAGCAAAACACTGCCGGTCTTTGGCCATCACACAAAATTGCTACCCTTAGGCGAACGCCTTTTTAAAAACCACCAACCCTATTCTCATGCCTGATGGATACTACTACTTTAATATTTGCATGTGTGCGTGCGAATGTTCTAACAACCATCATCACATGGTACATAATCTCTTCATTAATAAAGTAATGTAAGATTTAACTCAAAATATATAATTAAGATTTAACTCAAAATATATAATTATGTAATGTTTTATTACAAAGCGTATTATATATTTTATTTTATTGCACAAATACTGTTGAGTAATGTTGAACATTGAATACTTAATTCCTGATGTTGAATACCTTATTTGTTTAAGCTTCCATACCTGCAGTCACACTCGAGAAGCTGGTGAGGGACAAGACCCTGTGCAGACATCAGCTTCAAAGGTGTATGCCTTTTTGCATTATGGCATGCGTGCATGGTAATAATGCAAATTCCAGACCACAATTTGTGTGTGGGGGGTCACTAATGAGTGTTTTGTTTGTATACCCATGTGTGAGCATGATACAGGAACTGTATCATGACAAATCACAACTTCAAATACATATTGCTAAATAACAGTTGTGGTTAAAAATAAACCGTTTTATGTAATTGCCAGGTAGAGGTTTCTTGATTCAACACGTGTTTTTATCACTGCGAGAAACGTGTCATAGAAGACTTCTTTCATTTGATGTCCTGTCACACTATGAAGTGGGTCATTTGATTTGATGGTGTCACGTTGAAGGCTTTTCTGTTCTTGTCTTTGGTACCGAGCATTGTGAGTCTTTTTTACATGCGAACAATTGCTGCACATATTGTGACTGTCCTGAGTGGTGGGGAGCAGAAGTTGCCATGAGTTTAACATAATGCAGGACATATGGAAAAACATGACATTGGCTGGTAGGTTTATAATGTATCGAAAATACTGTTTTGAACCAGTACCATCTGGCAGACTGGCAAAATTCTGCAGAACATCTGCAGTTATTCCAGTACACACTGACTTTTCACGCAAGTCAAGAAAGGTATTTAACCTTATGTGTTCAAGGTCAGTGGAAAGGTGTGGAGCAGGTACCCCAAACACATGGGCTGAAGCTGCCATACCAGTGTCACTTTCAAGAATAACTTGCGGCTTGACAACACTGTCCAAAACAACTGCAAGTTTAATAGTTTTTGCAGAGTTTCTGTGATGCACCATGGAAGCCGAACTTTGCCAATGTCTTCAAAGTTGAACCATGCAACATGATCAAACTCTGGCGGTGGCTCTCTGTATGACTGAAACATAAAAACGACAAAACTACTGCCTTAGGATTGGTTTATGAAAAAATACCTTCCTTAGGAATTAATTAATAGACTAGGTAGTGTGGCGCTGTCACAACTGGTTGTCCTCAGTGGAAGTGCCTGATTTTTCCAAAGGAAAATCACAGATTAGACAATCAAATATACCAAATTCAAAAAAAGGACAAGAAAAGATAAATAGTCAAAGCAGAAAGAAGTAAAAGAAAACACATTTGATTAAGACAGGATACCTTCAATATGCAAACAGTAATTGAGCAACACTTACAGGCTCCTGTCGGGTTGTTTCTGGTGTTTCTACAGACTTTGAAGGCATCCATAGGGTTGGCAAACTTCCAAGTATCAATGTTCTTCGAGTTCCACTTGGACCTGTACAAAAAAATATATAGTTATTTTTTGTGTTATGTAAATATATATATAATACACTTATTACTATTCTTACTGCTATTGTTTCATTGTTGCCATTGTCATTTTGTATTATTTTTGGTATTTAATATTTCAGTTTCTTCAGCACTGTGTATTATTAACAGCTGAGCTACTACCCCCCCACCCCACCCCCGAAACTGTGCCTGTGAAGAATCGTGATTGTGAAAATAATTTCATATAGTTATCTGCAGCTAGAGTAAGCGAAGACAGACACTTTTTGATATTATTATACCTATAAAACAGACATACATGTTGGGCCTACTTAGCTTAGCCTTTAGTCTTTACAGAACTTTAGACACAGTGACACAGTTACTCACTGATTCAGGCTCTTTAACCGGTATATATGTAAATCTGCAACATCACTGAGCAGTTATTAACCAATTAATTACAATACCAAGAAACTTACCATGTTTGAAACAATCATCTGTGAAATGCCTGGAGCAGATCTTGGCATTGTCAGCATCGAAGCTGCTGTCCACTCTTATTGATGCCAATCACGGGCAACTGAATCAGCTTGAGCCCCTGTAACTCATCATCATCATGCTGTCAGTCGCTATGCGACAAAGACTGCTTTCATTTCTTGACCGCCGCACTCCATTTAGTTCTCTGCTGTGAGAGTGATGTCCATGAGTCGGTCTTTATGTCTCTCAGCTTGAGGTTTCTCTTGATGGTATCCTTGAACCGGAGATGAGGGCGTCCTCTCTGTCTGTGACCAGAAGACAATTGAGAATAGAGGATCTGCTTTGGTAGCCTGTCTGATGACATCCTCATGAGGTGTCCAGTCCACAGGAGATTCTTTTTGATCAGAAGATCTTCCATAGAGGGCAGCCCTATCCGACCGAGTATTTCCTTGTTTGTCACTTTGTCCTTCCAGGTTAGCCTCATGATCGAACACAGATGTCGCATCATGAAGGCATGCAGCTTTTTCACCTGTCGTCTGTACACTGTCCAGGCCTCGGCTCCGTATAGTAAGGTGGATAGCACAATTGCGCGGTAGATCTTACCTTTGACCCGCGTGGACACATGGTGGTTGTTCCAGAGTCTCTGGCGTAATCGGCCGAAAGATGCACTAGCCTTGGCCATCATCCTCTGTATTTCAGCATCAATGCGTCCATCACTTGATATAGCGCTTCCGAGGTAGGTGAATTCCGGAACAGAGTTCAGCTTGTTTCCATCAACCATGATATCCTCCTCTCGGGTTCTTGTAGAGTTGGGTTGGTACAGCACTTCCGTCTTCTTGATGTTAATCTTCAGGCCGAACTTTTTTGATGCATCGGAGAAAGCATCCACTATTCTCTGGATCTCTTCAGCAGAGTGGGCAACCAGTGCACTGTTATCTACGTATAGCAGCTCTCTCACAAGTATCTGGGTAGTCTTGGTCTTCGCTCTGAAGTGTGCGACATTGAATAGGTCAGCGCTCTGTCTAGACTGTATATAGACGCCATCTCCCATGCCTCGGAAAGCCTCGACGAGCATTGCTGATAGGAAGATGGAGAAGAGTGTGGGGGCCAGTACACAGCCTTGCTTGACACCATTGGTAACACCGAACGTTTCCGAGACTTCCCCTCCAACACTCACATTCGCCATCATTCCCGTATGTAGACCCTCGATCATGGTTGTGAATTTCTCTGGGCATCCATATTTCCTCAGTAGCTGCCATAGCCCGGCCCTTCCGACTGTATCAAACGCCTTCGTGAAGTCGACAAATACCATGTATAGTGGTCGGTCCTGCTCAATGCACTTTTCTTGTAGTTGTCGGAGACAAAATATCAAATCCACTGTATATATCATATCCACTATATATATATATATATATATATATAAAAGGGTATGCAACTAGGAATGACCCCACTCACCTTTCAACATCCGTATCTCGGCGTTGCGATGCGTAATCCGAATACTATGACCTTACACAAATGTCCCAATGAATAAACTTTCACTATACCTACTTGTCATTAAAAACAAATATGGATTTCTTATAAAAAGAGGTACGTTAACGACTGTACGCACAGAAAACCCATCAAACCGCACACAGTAACGTGACAATGTTACCGGAAGTGAGGTGCGACATCCCTTGTTAGCCAAATAGTCTACCCAACAAAAGGAGCCAATGATCAGTCTGACACATTCTACAGCATACTGTTATTCGGCACTATACTATTTGGCTATTTATTTGACATATACGTTTATTTATATATATTAAGAACACACCTGTGCTTCCTTGTCCTGCCCGACTGGAAGTCTTTGTGCGCGCTCTTTGTCATGCACAGAATTTACCTTGTCTGGGGTTTCCAGAAATGTGATCCTACAAAACAGCACTAAATTGGTACGGAGGCACAGCATCAAACATTGCTGCTTCATGGACTTTCCAAGAAATTATTCAACGTTACCAGTAATTTTTAGATTATGGTTATTATTACAACATGTTATACTACATATAAGAATGACAAGGGTCACAATAATTAGTCGATGTCTTTAATGATGAAGTGTTATGGTCGATAACACTAATTTGGTTATTTGAAACTATACTAACAATATTTCTTAACATATTTCTAATTCACTATCAAAATGTAATGAATACTGTAGCTATTTGAAGCCAGTTTCATAACCCAATTTTTATGGGGTTACTAATAATCTTTTGAGCACTTACTATAAACTTCATTGATATATTCAACGGAACAAGTACAATTGAAGTGCGCATCCATGTAAACAGTGCGCACAGATCTGCATATAACAAATACATATTTGTATGATATATTGTAATAATAATAATAATAATACATTTGATTTCATATAGCGCCAGATCCAATGTTATATTGTTTGTGGCGCTTTACAACTTGTACAGATTTTTACAACCAGTATACAGCTAGTTTAAATGAATAAAATATATGTGTATGCTATGTAATTAACACATAAGAATATTAGGCGTATATAAATATATAAGTTTTTTTTGGAATGCATAATACTAAAACGTAATAAAAATAAATAAATATAGAAAAAGTAGAAAAATAAATACAGTAATTAAATAGCTATTCTAAAATATACATTTTTGTTACAGCTCACTAGGATTGAGACAGAAAATGTAAATATATATATATATATATATATATATATATATATATATATATATATATATATATATATATATATATATATATATATATATATATATATATATATATATATATATATATATATATATATAATATTATAATACGGGGCCGGCGTAAGATTAAACTCGCAGCCGTATTGTGCATCCTCTGCAGGCGAGCAATGTTGTTAACACAAGTACCATATAGAAGAGAATTGCAGTAATCAAGCCGTGACGTAATAATGGCATTGAAGACACGTTCCTTTGTTGTCATTGGAAGATAACGGCTCATCCGGTTAGTGTGGCGGAGATGGAACGAACACACACACTGATGATGCTTGACACTTGCTTCTTAAGATCAAGGTGTCGATCCATGACGACACCAAGGTTACGAACAGATCATGACGCAATAATTGTGACATCCCCTACACGTATTACACTGCTGTCAACGAGCGCAGCTGCAGTCCTGTGTACCACAGGGAGATATTCCGTTTTATTGTCATTCATGCACAGGCAGTTTGATGTCATCCACTGTTTCACAACATTCAAACAGTCTTCCATACATGGCAGCGCAGTAGCCAAAGCTGTCGCGGTTAGGTCAAAGTGACAGTACAATTGCAGATCATCCGCGTAATGATTAAACGAAAGTCCATGCGCTCTGATTATATCGCCGATGGGTTGGATGTACAGCGAGAATAGCAATGTTCCAAGCACCCAACCCTGCGGGACACCCGATGTCACACATGTGTTCGATGATTCATCACGTATGACTACTCGCTGAGTCCGATTCTGCAGATAAAATTGCAACCAGCCAAGCGCCTTACCCACAATATTATAGCGCAAGCGTAGCCGCTGAATCATTATCTTGTGGTTGATTGTATCAAAGGCGGCACTAAAGTCGATGAGCACAAGTGCTGTACCTTGTCTGTTATCCATCGCGACTTTCATGGCATTTGTAACACATAACAATGCGGTTTCATTTTACTGATTTTTCCGGTATGCTGATTGGAAACAATCCTGCATTCGCTGATCGGAAATACTACAGACGATCCTTCGGGCAATAACTTTCTCGATGACTTAGATTGCTAACTGGACGGTAGTTGTTCAGTGTGTCCTTATCGAGTGATGGTTTCTTTAGCAATGGCCGAACAATTGCCTGCTAAAGCAGCGCAGGCATAACTGCATTCACCAGAGAGGCATTTGTAATGCATGTGACGATAGGCGCAATAGAGTCTATGTTATCCTTCAGTTGTTTAGTGGGTAGGGGATCAAGCGCGTACGTCTTATCTGTGTTGGCGAGAATAGACGCTATCTCGACTGTATTAGTAGGCTCGAACACTTCGAGAGAGTCACTAAAACAAGGCGTCTCGTCCACTGAATGATATACGGCAGTGTGGTAATGCAAACTATTAAGCAGCTTCTCAATCTTCTCTTGGAAGTAACGTGAAAATGCATCACAATTTTCCTTCGTTGAATTGAATTCGGGAAGTAGCATTTGATGGACTTCAAGCGATCGCAGAATGCGAAACATACTTTTGTTGTCAGCGATTTCTAAACGTTCTTGGAAATATCCCATTTTTCTTTGAATTATCAAGGCATAACACTCATCACGTGAATTAACATACAACTGACGATGTACCTTTAGCTTGGTCCTCCTCCACAGATGGTCTATTTTGCGTTTTCTTTCGCGGGCATCTGCTATATCCGCATCGTTCCACGGGTGGGGAATGTTGTTTCGAGTGCATACACTGCGCCACGGAGCGTGTTTATCGAGACACATCGTTAAGTTGTTGTTATATGTCGCCACCAGTTCTTCCACCTGCTGATCTTTACCACACGTTGTCATATCTACACAAACAGACTCTATTTCACTTCTGAGTGCAACGTTGTCAGTGTTCCAAAATTGCAGTCAAAATTGCGAGCGTAATTCACAGCAACATGACATCAACACACATGAAGACCTCCAGTTGACACATTATTTTATTACATTGTATGTTATTTCCTTACAGCTTATCACATCTATGATCAGAGCTGCCATGTTGTGTCGACGAACATGCGAAAGATATTGGCAGGATCCAAACACTGAAAAACGTGATCGCGTATAAGTCTCGCCGCTCACACATTTGGGTGCTGCCGATGTATATCCTATCTTTTGGGGAAGGGATGCAAAGTTGAAGGCCTTCATATTAGCAGATATTTATAACAAACGCGAACACATCTATGGTAAGGTGGAGTTTTATTCGACATAACTGCCAACTTCAATAACTGCCATCGTTGGAGGTTCTTTCGGCGTCGTCGTCATCTTCTTCTTTATCCGACGTCAACGGTTTGTCCGATTCATTAACGCTGCATTGCTGCGTTTCTTGTATCGTTCCGTTCTTAATCCAATGTTTAAGACTGGTGCTATTTTCCTCCCTGTGGCCGCTGATGTTGTTAATGCGTCGTAATCTAGATCTTACTCTAGGTCTGTCAATTTCAAAGTAATCACATTAGAACAGGTCTGGCACTTATTCCCTCTGACACACGGTCCCGTATATTGCGATCCACGTGATCAGTGACGTCATGTCCACAGGTCCACCACAAATTCCACATTCCGTCAATTCATTTGTACCTGAATACTAGATCCAAACACTGAAAAAGGGTGTTATGTTACTTTAATGTATGGTTATGACGCCTTCAGGTGGCATGGGTAATTTCTGAGATCACTCCTTCGGGTGTGATGGGCCTAGTAGCTTTCATCGTGATTATTAAACCATACAGTGGCGTTGAGGTCAAGATTTTGGTTCCTATAGTACATAGGGCAGATGTTTTTCACTTTACTACTCTCCTGTGCACCATACGGTGTAAATGGTCGGATTGTTATATTGGTCCCTATGGTGTAAAGGGCATGTTCATTTTCATTTGTTCTACTCCGCCATACGGTGTAAATGGTCGGATTGTTATATTGGTCCCTATGGTGTAAAGGGCATGTTCATTTTCATTTGTTCTATTCCGCCATACGGTGTAAATGGTCGGATTGTTATATTGGTCCCTATGGTGTAAAGGGCATGTTCATTTTCATTTGTTCTATTCCGCCATACGGTGTAAATGGTTAGATTGTTATATTGGTCCCTATGGTGTAAAGGGCATGTTCATTTTCATTTGTTCTATTCCGCCATACGGTGTAAATGGTTAGATTGTTATATTGGTCCCTATGGTGTAAAGGGCGTGTTCATTTTCATTTGTTCTATTCCGCCATACGGTGTAAATGGTCGGATTGTTATATTGGTCCCTATGGTTTAAAGGGCATGTTCATTTTCATTTGTTCTATTCCGCCATACGGTGTAAATGGTCGGATTATTATATTGGTCCCCACGGTGTACAGGGCATGTTCACCATACGGTGAAAATAGTTGGACTATGAACGTGGTCCCTACATTTTACAGGGCACGTTAATTTTAATTTTCTTATTCCGCCATACGGTGTAAATGGGCGGACTAGGGGTTTGGCCCTATGGTGTACAGGGCATTTTTTATTTTATTCCGCCATACGGTGTAAATGGTCGGTGTATAATCTTTGGCCCTATGGTGTACAGGGCATTTGTATTTGTCTTATTCCGCCATACGATGTAAATGGTCGGTTTATGATCTTTGGCCCTATGGTGTACAGGGCATTTTTATTTTTCTTATTCCGCCATACGGTGTAAATTGTCGGTTTATGTTCTTTGGCCCTATGGTGTACAGGGCAGGTTACTTTTAATTTTTCTGGTTCCGCCATACGGTGGGTATGGTGGCTGTGATGGTTTTTCCCACAGTGTACAGGGCATGTTAATCATTAATTGTCTTATTCCGCCATACAGTGTGAATGGTCGGTTTATGCTATCGTTCGAACGCTAGGTAGTGCATGTTAATTTTAATTTCTTGTCCCACCATACATTGTAACTTGTCTGACGATAATATGGGTCCCCGTGATGTTCATGGCATGGTAATTTTATTATTCCGCCATTTGGGGTAAATGACCGGTTTACACTATTCATCCCTACGGTGTACAGGGCATTGTAATTTTCATTTGTCTGATTCCACCATACAGTTGGATTACCGGAGCGGGTAACGTTGTAGTTTGTGAGTGGATAATGTTGGTCAAGGGTTAACCGTGGTCCCTAGTTTGTAATGACACAGCGTACATAAGGTTCACATTACTACGATTGGGTGCAGTGTTCAACTTGAACAGTAAATGTTACAGCAACGGAGCAACTTCATCTTCTCTTAAGGGCGCGTGCATTCGTTGAGAATACTCACAGTTGTGTAGTAATTGGCATTGTCGCTTGCCAGATCGTCTAGCTGCTTACTGATAATACCGCAGACGATCAGATCGGTATAATAAGCCGTGAACGCATCTTCCAGGTTCGCAAGATTTTATTAACGCAGAACTGTTGATTGTACAACATAGACTGGTTCTCTACCATTGTTCTTGTGTCTCCCATTTAACATTTAAAAGTCTTCAATAAATTTTGTTTTCTAATGGTAAGGTAGGTATGGGCCGGCGTGGCCCATCCTTGCCGATAATTTTGAGTCCAAATTGAACGAGGTGCGTGGTAATTTAGATCGCGCGCACCCGTTGTTTTATGAGTCTATTTCTGGCCTATTTATACCAGAGCTTTCAGAAGAACCCCGCCTCAGTGGAGGCGCGGTTAACCATTTTAGGAAATCGAGAAAGCCGTTATTGGCCGATGTCCAAATACAATCGTCATCCCCGTACATGCTGGAAATGACCGTCGTATGCAAGGTATCGGGTCACCTTCTGAACCCCCCAGGACTGGGAGACCTTCTTGTGTCCTTGGGGACGGTCAGTTGCCAACTAAACTAGTTTCTTATGGCCTGCATTCTAAATCGGGTAAACATTTCTCCCGTTTGACAGTCCAGTTATTATTACAGTCGGGGCGACTCTACCCCTCCCTACTGTGTATACTAAACAATAAGCAAAGCTGCAAACTGGCCAAAAACTAGCTTGCCTTACATAAGTTGTATCAACCTGGGTTTTCTTTATGCTAACGTTAAATCATTGATTAAACATGTCTGCAATGACCGCTATCTCTGTTCTTACAATTTTAGGCTGACCAAACCTTAAAATGAGATGCGCGTGATGCGGGAGTTGTCACGTGTAGCGCTGCAACTGGTAAGTCCTACGCGTGGTCACGACGCGGTTGCGTCAGCCTATGTTGATCGCCAGGTGGCGGCATCATCCGTAGTGACCCCCATCGAGTCATCCGGTCGTCCGGCCAGCTTCTGCCGTTGGTCGCCAGGTGGTGGCACCTACTGCTCCAGCGCCTGTGCCCTCGACGAGTGGACAAGCCGATATTCACTCTGCCTCCAGTGCTCGTCAAGCGGCGACTTCCGTGGCTCCTGAGCCAGTGCCCTCATCGAATCATCAGGATACTGGCATGGTGGATCCTCCTTGGCCGACAACCGACCGCTTGATGGAGACATCCACTGACCTTCCTGTCCCAGTTTTTTCTATTTCATGCGGTGTAAACGAGGAAACTGGATTAAGCCATGCAGTAAGAATATTGAAAATGTAACTAATCTATGAGGGGGAAGTGGAGCAGTTTTGTCAACCCATGAGGTGAGTAAGCGGATCTAAATTTAGTTAATCCATGCAGTGATAGGGAGAAGTTTTTGTTATTTCCATGCGGTGTCACGGGTGTAAATAAAAAGATAACGTTTGCTAGGCCATGTGGTGTAAATGGCACAATTGTATTCCATACGTTGAAAATGGAGGGTTTCTGTATTCCGTGCGGTGAAAACGGAAAGTGACATGGAGAAGTTTTGTTATTTCCATACGGTGTAAATGGAAATTAACTCTTGTTAAGCCATGCGGTGTAAATGGCACAATTGTATTACGTGCGGTGTAAACGGAGCAATGTCGGTAGTACGTGCGGTGAAAACGGAAAGTGATATGGAGACTTTGTTATTTCCATGCGGTGTAAATGGAAATTAACGTTTGGTAAGCCATGCGGTGTAAATGGCACAATTGTATTCCGTGCGGTGGAAACGGAGCAATTTCTGTAGTCCGTGCAGTGAAAACGGAAAGTGATATGGAAAAGTTCTGTTATTGCCATGCGGTATAAATTGAAATTAACTTTTGGTAAGCCATGCTGTGTAAATAACACATTTATATTCCGTACGGTGTAAACGGAGCAGTTTCGATAGTCCGTGCGGTGTACACGGAGATGGTGGGTTAACTCATGCAATAGGAAATTTATTGAAAATTTCACTAATCCGTGCATTGCAGTCGGAACAGTTTTGTTAACCCAGGCAGCGAGTAAGCGGATGTACATTTGGGTAATACATGCAGTGATATAGAGACGTTTTGTTATTTCCATGCGGTGTATATGAACGCTAACTTTTGTTAAGCCATGCAACTAAATGACACCAGTTTATTCTGTGCGGTGTAAGCGGAGAATTGGTACGGAGAAGGTTTATTTCCATGCGGTGTAAATGGCACAATTGTAGTCCGTGCGGTGAAACGGAGGAGTTTCTATATTCCATGCTGTGTATATGGAAAATTGGGTGAATCCATGAAGTGGACAAATTACTGAAATTTTACTAATCCATGCAGACGAGGCGGAACAGTTTTGTTACCCCTTGCAGGGAGAAAACGGATGTAAATATGTTTGTTTTGTTAGGTCCATGCATTGTAATTGGAGTATAAGTTTTATTAAGGCATGCAGTGCAAATGGCACAATTGTAGAACCCTTTATATTCCGTGCGGCAAATGGAGAAATTTTTGCATTCCATGTACTATTTAAGCCATATAGTGTAAATGGCACAATTTTCATGATAATATAGGTGACCGTACGTTAACGTTTAGTTATGGTTTAATGGTAGTTCGTGATATGTAATGACACAGCTGGTCCTGGGTACCACAATTAATAATTATAGATGCTGCCACAAGTGGCAATCAAGCAGCGACACCGATGGCGCGTTGAGTCAGCAGGGACTGCAGCAGCTGCATCGACACCACACCTTCAACAATTGGTCAAAAGGCTGGCTAGGTTGCTCCCCATGGATGGCCTGCTGGAAGCGGCCATAAATCTACACGTATCAGTACTGTCGCTTATATGTTGTAGGTGCATAGTGAGACATTCTCGCCGATAATCTGGAGAGTGGCATAAATTATAGTTTAATAATTGTAATTGTTGCTGGTACAATCAGTCGACAGCTTAAACTGGTGTCAGTATGTAGTGGTATTATGGTGGTTGCAATTAAGCACAGTAGTAAGCTGGGTCCGCAATCATTACAAGTAAATGACCAGCGTGTTGTAGGCACACCCATGGCTGGGCGATCGAGTACCCCAGCCTTTCTGTTTGTACATGTATGTGTATGGTTAATTCACGGCGGAGTGACCCTCACCGATACCATGTGAATTGTATATAAGTCAGTAGTGGTACAGATAGTACTGGTAGTGGGTAGCTGATAGGCATGATTTACTAATTATGTGTAAACACCTTTTGGGGGCCGGCATGCTTGCTGAGATTATTGGATGTATCTTATTTTGATGGTGTATGCTTGCCTAATTTCCTGCTCCTTAATTAATAAATCTAAATGTCATTCTTTGGCCTATTTCAATCTACGCTGGACCTGTGTTGTTATTTTTCATAAAAGGTGTTATGTTTCCCAAAAAACTAGGGCACCAGATGAGTGCAATTCGAGTCATTAAAATTTCTATCCGGGACAGCTCTTTATAATACACTGGAAAGAATTGACAAATGAATAAATCTTTCATTATGTATGCCGTTGCGGTTTATTTAAACACGGGACGAAATATGTTCAATTGTTCTGAAACAGTTAAGGTAACAGCATATTTATATCTGATAATTCCCAATGTCTCATACGTATCAGTCTTCTGGGATCCCATACATATTACACATAAACAAGATAAGACGATTACAAAAGAACGCAGCAAGTTTGATTGAAAGCAACTATGAAGGCATACTCGGAACCGTAATTAATCTCATATAAGAACACAACTAGTCATCACGTTGAATTATCACACTGTCTTTATTAACTTCGAATTTAAAAATGACATGGAAAACATCTAGCATTTTAATCCAACCTGCACACGCCTGGCTTAAATGCTTCAAGTTTGCTACTACTAGGATGTGTCTGGTTGTGTGTTGATAACGCAACTGGAGTGGAAACGATCTCTAAGGAAGTGTAGAAAGGATATGGTGGAAACCACAAAACATGTTTTGTGGAATAACTAGTTTCTTGTCATAACAAGATAGGTAACCAGATTCTTGATTATAACAAGAACAATTATCTGCTGAACATTGAAAAAATATTAGGCAGATTTTGTATCGCCATCTTATAACCCTATCATCAGCTCATCCTATTATATACATCATTACACGTTGCCTTTCAGTATAAATTATATTCATAGATTATTCAATTGGCTGAATATCTTTAGCTATCCAGTTATGTCCCTACCTCCCCATGGGGTATGTAAAAATGACGTTGTCTCAAGCCATAAGTTTCTGCATGCTAGCACTAACAAATGCATAGAGTACAACCATTCGCGAAAGGTCAGGATATTTAATATGCATGCATACATTGGACAAACACGTGGTGCAGTTCATGCAGAAATTACAAAGAAACACGTTAGAAGGTCCGAATCAACTTTGAACATTTGAAACTGCCGGGTCTATGGGAGCGTAAAAAACACAACTGCACACTTGGAATTCAAAACGCACAATGAAGACCCAACTGCCCGTTTTCACTACATAATATAACGGGGACGTTCCACATAATGACCATAACGACGTGTCCACTTTCCCACGCTGTTAACGGTCAAGCAATTCGAAGTGATCATTGCGCTACTAGGACCGCCCATCCTCGCGGGGCGTTTGTAATAATGAAACTGAGCTAGCTCAGATATGGAAGTAGAGAAGCAAGGAATATAATAATTTTCATTGCTACAAAAGCAGTTAGCAAGGATTGTCAGAAATGTATACTATTGACATTATACAAAATGGATTATAATGTGAATTGCATATATTAAAGCTATCTGATTTTGTAAAACTAAAAACTCCCAATATAATGTGTGAAACAAACAAAAAGTTGTTACCAAATAATATGCTGTGGTTATTCAACAGTTTATGACACAACACGTGAAAACTTAAGACAGTTATTTGCAAGAATGACTCTAAAAGCCAAATGTATATCTGTACAAGGTATACAATTATGAAATAAGCAAATTTGGACATATGCAATATAAAATGCGAGAACATGTACTGTCCATGTGAATACATTTATTCAAGTAGTGGTCCCATGATGGTGCGACAGCTACTATGTTATGTAATGTAATATTCTACATTCTTATGGGTTTGATGGGTTTAACATACAAAACTACTATCCCACTGGAGAAAAAATTAGATAACAATGAGAGGAAGCGTGTAACTTGTTATGTTCATTACCTTGTTGCACTAACCAACATTGTCTAGGCTGTCAAAGAAGTACCTTTTGAAATACCAGAGACAGCAAAGGAGGCTCAGTTGTTGACCATTCCGAAGACATGACAATGTTCCTGCTGCACATCATTGTTCACAACAGCAAATATGGGTCGGACTGCAAACGTCAATAATGCAACCGAGCCAAATATGTGTTTTCTTCATAACAATCAGGCTGCATATCACCATCATTTAAGACGTCAAGCTGAATGATGTGGCAGTCTAATATTTAGTTGGTATCAACCACATTTCCCTTTTGACACAAAACCGTGTACCTACCATCTCGAGTCAGCAACCGATGACTTCACTGACCACCAAGCCACTATAAAACAAACACAATACCCACAGTTGACAAAATAGTGTCAGTATGCGCTGTTCTTAGTTCACACGACAGCAGTTTGCTGTCGTGATCCACAGTAGGAACCACGAGAAGGTGACACGCGCTTTTCCCACCACAAGTATTGTGTGCATGCAGTATAAGTGTGAAAAGTTGTGCCTGAAACTGAACCATCTCCATCATTAGCTAGGATACCGCTACCAGTGGTCATTGGGGCCCATCTCTGTATCCTTTCAGAATATGGTCGAAGATGTTAGCAACATATCCTGTAGAAAGATACATTTCATAATATTAGTATTTTCGTTTACTTTAACATGTTCTCAAGAAAATTGTACTTCTAAAACAAGTGGAATTTTTTTTTATCGAATATAAATTAATTAAATATAATTTTGGAAGAGCATAACATGTCACCATATATAGGCTTTGTCAAAGCTGGTGTATTTGGTCGCAAAATTATTGACAAGACTGCAAAAAACCTAATCCTAACCCTGGTCTGGTGAGTTTCCTGACATCTTGCAGCACTTTCTTGAGTAACAGTTCCTCCTGCAATATTACTGCAGCCTTAGAACCTGAAAATAAAATACTACAAATATTACATATTGCAATATTTTGAGGATTTATTAGGAGTATGGAGATATGAATATTATAAGATTTGTCCAGTTAATTTCAAAATGGGTTATTCTGTATGAGAAAATTTTCTGTATATTCTAAGCTAAAACTTGAAAAAAAAACTATACATGTCTCTGTTAATTTGTATTCAGTAGTGGCTTCATTACCTGGAACAAGCCACTCTGGTTTGGTTTGTACCAAAAATAATTTAATTGTTAATTGAATTAAAGTTAATTGTTAATTTAATTGGACAATTTAGGAGGTTAATTTAATTGGAACATTTCTGATTTAATCGTAATTTAATTAATTAACTTTTCAAGTTAATTGCCCCATGCAAGGTAGTTTATGCAAAACTATCAGTAACTTTAATAAATGCATTTGTTATATGTAAATGCATCATTACAGTTGTAGATTTTAGTGATAATTACTATCGTATGTAGTCCTTGAATATATGGTATTAAACTACGCTGAGTCAATATTATTGACCCCTAATGGCTTTTGCTGGTTGGTGAATAAATAATATTTGCATGGGATCTTTTACTTCGCCTGGCATAGACACCAGATAAAAGGGACCAATGGCTTTTACTGTCTCTTCCGAAAGACACAGGCAAAGTGGGGTAAACGAAATTGCCCAAGCTATGAAATGGCGGAGGGGGTATCAAACCCCGGTCCCTTCGACCAAAAGCTCAGCGCTCTATCACACGACTACCGTGCCACACTAATGTTGTATTGAAAATCTCAGAGGAATGGAAAACCAAAAATGTACACAATAATACTAACTCTTCATCAATGGACTCCTCATCATTGGTCTCTTCTGCAGCATCCAGAATAGAGAGGTCAGATGGTTTCTAGTCACTGGATGACTGTACTGGTGACGACAAGATGAAGGGAGAGGACGATGGTGGCTCAGCTAATGGGACATCATCACCTGGAGTCTTCTTGGGTTTAGACATTAGACAGGGTGGCTCAAGTTGAATGTCGACAGAGGTATCATCCAAGCTGTACTGTGACCCTGTGTCACATGTCACCACCATGTCTGTCTGAATCTCTGGAATGTAGAATAATCATTTATGCAAAAAGAAAGTTCATAATAATTATGTATATTTGCTGACATACAGACTACACGCCAAAGATATAGTGGTAATAATGCTGAGAGAAATACAATTGTGATCTATTTTCTTGTATGGTATATAAAAGTACTAATACTTATGTTGGTAAAGACAGACATTCATGACACAATTCTTTACAAATATTAATGATGTTTTCATTCACATTTCCACTGTCTTTTGGCTTCATATATCAGGCACTGTCTTATTTTTAATAGACTTGTCTGGTTTTTGGTCTGCAGGTGGTATAAATCTACCACAGTTGCTACAGGGCTTTCACAAAACCATAACATTATGATATACTGATGGTCTCACCAGGCTCGAGCTCCCTCCCTAAAATTGCATGCCATAAGTTGTGAACATTTTTAACAGTTAGCTTGAAAATTGTAGATTTTGGGTCATCTTGCCCATGTTAATTTCCCTGCCCTTTCCGCCTGCAACTATAGATAAAATATTATGTGTCATTTTTGTAATAATGGGTAGCAAAAATTCGCAATTGAATTGTTGCACAATTATTCTGATATTTGACACATGGCTGGAAATACCACACACATACATATAGCTGGAGACACCACACACAGACAGATGGCTGGAGATGCCACGCACAGACAGATGGCTGGAGATGCCACGCACAGACAGATGGCTGGAGACACCATGCACAGACAGATGGCTGGAGACCCCATGCACAGACAGATGGCTGGAGACACCACGCACAGACAGATGGCTGGAGATACCACACACAGACACATGGTTGGAGGCACAACACACAGACACATATCAGGCTGGAGATATATGGCTGGAGGCAATTCACACAGACTGATGGCTGGAGACACCACACATTAAAACATGGTTGGAGACACCACACACAGACACATGGCTGGAGACACTACACACAGACACATAACTGGAAACCCCACACATTAACACATGGCTGGAGACACCACACACTAACACATGGTTGGAGACACCACACACTAACACATGGTTGGGACAGACACGTGATTGGAAACACCACACACATACATATGGCTGGAGACACCACACAAAGATACATGGCTGGAGACACCACACACAGACACTTGGCTGGAGACACCACACACAGACACATGGCTGGAGACACTACATGCAGATATATGGCTGTAACCAGTTAGTCGTACTACATAAAACATAAAACAGGATGGCATAAACCGTAACCAGTTAGTCGGACCACATAAAGTCCAGTATTGATGATTGGTCAACATTACATTAATGCAAGTAACGATACCTTTTGACAAGTTTGTACAATTTTGAAGAATTCATATAACATCTCAAGATGTGCCTTACCTTAATGACATCTTCACCAAAGTAACCTTCAAACGGCCTGTATTTGAACATTGTGACAACCCAGGCTAGCTTGCATGTTGCAAAATCCGTACCACATGTGTTTGGCAGTGACACCTCCAGTATAGTGACCGAATCAGAAATTAGTTTGGTGAGTTTATTCCACAGAGGGTGCCTTATATCGCAGGGCTGTGAGCAGTCTTGTTCAATGAGGTTGATGATCTTTACTTGGCGGTACAGCGTCAGATTACCATGTTGAGGTGGATCAAACTTCAGTGATACATCATCAGTGTTGTCAGGATTATAAGCAGGAAGGATGTAAGCCATATCTGGGGAAGATGAATACTTCCCACTGTTTTCTTGCATTGTTACCATGGTGACAGATGATGGGGAAAGACACCACATCCTCTCTCAAACATCTGAAGAGTAGGAGAATCTGATGTATTCCTTATGATGACTAACAACTTGCCTTCAACAAAGAGTGCTGGCTCCTCATCAGTCCTGTGTTCCCACACAGTGAAGTAGCAGTTTCCCTGTAGCAGTTGGCACACGGAGTATAAGTCAACATGCCATCAAGAGCCAGACTCAGTTGAGAAACATCTGTCACACAAACACAAACACTTCAGCTGTAACCCACATGTCACACAAACACATCAAGAAAACTGTTATGTTGGAACTTAACCATGTTGGAACTTAACCATGGAACTTAACCATTGATATATTAAATCAATGGTAACCTGACTGACGAATTGGTCAAGAAATTTAATGGATGAGAAACTCTAATAGTTTAATAATCCAACATTACAATAATCAATATATTCATCAATGAGTTGTTCAAAAAAGTTATCCATCAACGTATTAAAACAACCAATCAGCTAGCCAACACATGAAATTACCCATTCTGTTGGTGAATGAATGTATCAGAACCTCTGTTATTGGATAACTATAACTGTTCAATATACCAGTGCTTCTCATTTCAAAGTCTCCTTTACACAAGTTGTGCAACTTTATTTTAACATCTGTCTAAAAATGTGCTGTATTATGGGGGATATCTCTTTAGCAGTTTTCTTTAGTATTTTTGCAGGAATGTCGGATGGCCCTGGCGCTTTGTTGGAGTTTAGAGCTACAAGCTGTTTTATGATGCCGCTCCGATTTCTAGGGTTTGAATTGAGGGAGATGGTGATGGGCCTTTTGTTGGGATAGGAAGTTGTTCATTTGTAAAAAAACTGATTTGAAGAGGTCATTGAGAGCATTTGCTTTGTCATGGTCGGCTGTTTTCAAGTCGTTATTTACTTTTAGTACTGGAATGCCAAGATTTTTTGTTTTATTTTGTTTTGTCTGATGAAAGACCAAAATTGTTTTGGATTTGTCGTCAAACTTTTTCCCATGTTGTTAATGTAACTGTTATAGGATTTGGTCACTTCTTTGGTGGATAATTTTCTTAAATTTTCCCAATGTTTTTTTTGGCTTTAGCATGAGTTTTGTCCCTTTTTCTCTGTAGGCTAATAATGCTTCTTGTGGTTCAGTGTAGGTGTTGTTTAGATTTTGTCATGGGGCTAGCGATGGAATCTCCTATCAGGTTAGTGTAGTGTTTATGAAAGAAGTCCCAATTTGAGTTTACATCTTGTTTATCTGGTTTTCGAGTAAAGTACTGCTGAGCAAGCTGGGTGCATTTCGCTTCAAGGGATTCCCAGTTTGCAGATCTGTAGTTGTATACTTTGTGTGGTGGTTTGTTTTTTCTGAGAATGGCTTCATGATCACTCATGCCAGCCACTGTGTTTATGGTGGAGATAAGGAATGGGTTTGATGTAAGTACTAGGTCTAATATATTTCCGGAATCTAATCGGTTGGGTTCATTTACTATATTAACTAGTCCAAATTCCACAACTATTTCAATTAGTTTGTTATGTTTCACAGTTGTTTGTTGGTTTGTTGCACACACATTCTCTCAGTCAATGTCAGGAAGGTTTAGATCTCCAGCTAGAATGACAGATGGGGTATCTTGTAACTACGGTATAGGATGGAGAGAGATTCATGTAAGGCTTCTAGAGATGTGTAGTCATTTGGAGGTCTGTAGTAGGATGCCAGATAGATATATAGCTTTTTTATGCACAGAGTGTATTTTTGATCAAATAATTTCACAGGTTGTGTTTAGTTTGTCTTGGGGGCTGCTATAATGTAATTTCGGAGTGCTATAAAAACACCTCCACCGTGGATGTTACGATATTTTTGGATTGCTTAAGAATTTGTGGGGAGCACATAGTATGTGGGGATACTTGAGTTGAGTTTGGTTTTAACTAGAAAGATTATGTCAGGGTTTGTTGAGTTTATTGTTGCCTGCCATAGGGATACTTTTTAGTGCTCTTGATGCTGAATGCAGTTTATCAGCAGTTTAGGTTTACTTGT
Organism: Lamellibrachia satsuma; assembly: GCA_033239005.1. Lineage (NCBI taxonomy): Eukaryota > Metazoa > Annelida > Polychaeta > Sabellida > Siboglinidae > Lamellibrachia > Lamellibrachia satsuma. The sequence goes on from BSQZ01000036.1 coordinate 72,003, forward strand.
TATCTTTGCTCGGTCAGGAGTAGACGTATTAGCTGGATTTGGTGCAAATGTAGGGTTCGTATCATCATAGATATTTGTGTAGTCACTGCTGTCTGGAAGTGACTCAAGGACTGAGTTAGGGTTTGGAGTATTAATGTTGCTGGTGAATAGATACACAGAATAGTTTGGCAATCCACAGCAAGAACAGAACCAAAGCACACTACGATATTTTAATTGTTCTTATGTGGTGTCATTAATTTGGACACATGCAGTATGGTACGAACTGTCACATTGATCACACTGTATGGCATGGTGGTGATCATGTACCTCATGGCTGCAGGTGCCACATGGATATTTTGGAGAGGGATCTGGGGTGGGACCAGGGTTTGTGTGAATGTACCCTGCTTGTATTATAAGGCCACACATATATAATAGAGATAGGGTATAGGGCTTAGTTGGCATCATTTTGGTTTTTCTTTGCGGTTGAGAACGTTGGGAATGGTGGCAGGTTTCTTGTCAGCATGGCTGAGAATGTTGTTGTGGAATCCTCATTGTTGGTGGCAATTTGATACAGGTACAGAGGCGAGAGTGGTGTAAAATAAAGTGGTTTTGAATTTTCTTGTGAAAGTATGTATTAGTAGATGTTTGCTATAACTTGCCTTTAGAGGGCTAAAGTCACATTAGATCAAATATGTACTAAACTGTTTAAAAGTGCATGTGCACGGTTTGGGCTAATGCGAACATAGACAGATAGTCAGTAGGAAATCTAGATGTGTGTTATGTCTGTGGTCCTCGGCTGACTCAGGAACTCTGGGTATATGAAAATACAGGGGTGGCAATAAAGCACCCGAAGAAGGGCCTGTTTCTTAGTACAAGATGTGATAAAAACAGGGTAGGATTAGAAATTCTAAGCTAAGTGTATCTAGTTTATATTTATAACTAATACACAGTATATTGAAATTTAAATACATGCACTATTTTTAGTTGTGTTGGGGATGATTTGGGTTTCGCGAGTTTTAACGACTACAGTTTACATCCGTCATCTTGATTTGTTCAATGTTAAGCAAGGTAAACGCAGCTGATTGAGTAAATTTGGTTTAGGAACGTGTGATCTCTAACGTTATAACACGATTATATTCTGATTTTGACACTGTTGCATATCTGTAAGATTGGGGTGTAAAGAGCTTTTAGAAATGTCACGAACCTGTCACTATGAGACAGGATATGAAAAGACAGACACTAATCTGTCATTATGAGACAGGAGTTGACCAGACAGACACTAATATGTCACTATGAGACAGTAGATGACAAGACAAACACGAACCTGTCACTATGAGACAGGAGATGACATAACAGACATAAACATGTCACTATGAGACAGGAGATGACAAGACAGACATAAATATGTCACCACGAGTCAGGAGATGATAATAACACTGTTCCTAAGATGCAATAACTAAAGTAATTTCCTTAAAATAAAAAATTAATTAGTCACCATGAGACAGGGGATTACAAAATAAACACTAACATGTCGCTATGAGACAGGAGATGACAAGACAGATATTAACCTGTCACTATGAAACAGGACATGACAGTCATGGGTTAATTTCAATTGTTAATTTAATTAACTCAATTAATTTAATTTAATTAATTGATTTACAAGAAAAGGTAAAGGCTAAATTAGCTTCACCAAAAGGGGGTAATTTTATTCTATTTAATTGACAAATTCCAAATTAACTCTCAATTAAGTGCTCATTTAACAGTAGGTATTACTGTATAGTTCACATCCATGTTACTCAGGCATTTCCAAAAGGCAGTCACCATTCCAGTGATTAGTCTGACAGATTTAAGGTTAAGGTATGTATGAATGGGAGGGAGAATATCTCTCGACATTAATACTGTCTGTACCAACTGGAGTTACTGGTCATTCAGGCACATGTGAATTGGAGGGAAGGCCTAGACAATAGAATGTCCTCTTTGGAATGTGTGGTAAGTTGATGACAAATGGTGGCTACTGCAAATCTACAAAATATTTATCTGGTAACCTGCAGCCAAATGGACCAAATTACCAAATGCATAGAAAAATAAAATAGCTTCAGTTTGGGACCTTTTTACAGCGCCAACTGGTATCAAAAGCAAGCCAATTCAAGTGATACATAAAAAAATTGTGTATAAATATTTAAATACTAGTGTATAAAGGGGAAACCTAATGAGTTAGCATTAACACATTGCATAAATAACACTTTGATGCATAGAAATTATGTATGTAGTTACCCGGTTTTGTTAATTTGGTGGTGGAATACTGGAGGAAACTCCACACCCTGCAAATCCTCAGCCACAAATTTACATTCCTTTCAGAAAAGAACTTTAATTTTAACAAGCATCTACAACTTTTAAAATGTGATCCAATACCAAATTTTTCTCTGACCCTTCTCCTTCTCTCCCATCGAATGGACGTGATAACGTTCCAGATAGAACGTCAGGCTCGCAGTTGTGAAAACCCTAGCTTGAACCGTCTTGAACGTACACTAACTGATGCGTACTATTATTTTTTTGGTGTAACCATGTTGAGAAAATTGCTGTAAACAGAACGATTACGTATCCTCAATAGAACAACACGCATGTGTCGATACAATTAGGATACCAGAATAATTGCGACATAGAAATTGCGCTTCTAAGTGAGGATTACAACTTCATTCAGGGCGTTGACAGGTGTCAAGGCGTGGTGCTGCAATAGATTATGTTATGCAAACAGGACAACGCCGTCCGAGCGCATGGACAATGCGTGTCGTAGTTCGTTGATTACTTCCGCCAGCACAGACAACAGACCACAATGGTTCATTCCTGTTTACCAGCCAGCATGCGGGGAGTTCTTGCATTTAGCGTGTCTTATATAGCAATCCATGCGAAGTTGGTGATTCTTCTTCCAAAAATTGGTATACGGTGTACGGCCTACCATGACCGAAGAATGATCAATTGGAGAAATATGGAGGAGTGTGCAAGATAGCATTTCGTGAGCTACATCCGTGTTGGAGTGCATGTTATCTGCTTCAACATACGTTGTATATCAATAACACACGCTGTGGTGTTCTCTGTAAAAGCTGATCTCATCTAGATAGGTAGAAATGCATTGCGTTGACAGCAAGTCGGACGAAATTGGTAAAGAAAGAGATGATTCGAGACAGCTACTAACAAAAGGAGCATTATAAACAGGGACTTTGTGACGTACCAGAATGCGGAAGGTTTGTGTATAAACATTGTTTGGCTTTGTAGATAAATAATATCTATACTACGGAGTACACATATTTGATATGGTTTTAATTCTGATACATATTTTATTCATTCTACAAACGATTGATCATTTCATATGGAGTTTTGATTAATGTATTGGGACAGATTACTTATTAGTGACAACTATGTTTTTCTGCTTCTGATGCAACTCATGACTGTGTATTAGTCGCACGAAAATTTGGCTAGACTGTTGCTGGCAAGGAGACGAGACACTTTCTATGCGTCTTGGCTTATTGTTGGCTAACGTAACAGTTAACAAAGTAACGGCGGTGGGAATTGCTAGATGCATAGATAATAAACAGACATACCAGTTATCACAACTGTTCGATGATACTATTGCCAATATAATAAACCTTTTCCACTTGGAGTGTGTTGTATTCCTAAGACAGGGTTTTGTAGGGTTGTTGATATCAATTACACGACCAACGTTCTAGTAGACGCCATCTTAGAGTGATCACTTCCGGCGCATGCGCATAATTTCACCACTAGATCTGCATAATTCAATATCAATAACATAGACTAGTAATATTATTTATGCATGTTATACACTTTGCAGCATTACAACATGAACTATGCCATATAAGAAACATTCTAATTAACTAAATTGTTTAATTAGTAGTTGTTATATCAGTTAAATGTAAAGTTAACCTGTTTCAAGAGTTTACACCACAAATTCACCTAAATAGGTTTACCTACTATATAAACGGGTTGTCGTGTTGTCATAGGAGGTTACAAGCTCAACATATAGGGATTGTCAGTAGTTTGGCTGGAGAACTACAGGAAGGTCTGGGGGCCGACAAATCTCTCCCCTGAGAGCTGCTCGATATGTAACCATAAGAGACCCGGTGACTGTGGATTGGTCTCTCCAGCGACCGATAGGAGGTGCAACCAAATAGCATATAATGCTAAGTGTCACTCACGTCATTGGACTCTTATTTTTAAACAAAAGTACATCGATCATTACATATTCAGATTCAGGTTATTATTCTCGATTCGCATTAGTTGGTCAATCGGCATCAGTTTTATTGTCATCGTAGCAAACGTCTGTCAATCCGTAATCAATTACATGTAAATTATTACGTTGATGTCCTTCCTTGCATTTTAGTAAATCAATGCTTTCATTATATCACTCTACGTCACTCCCTAAACTAAAAATATTAGTGTTTTATGGCACTCCAGCAAACATGCAAATTTGTTCTCATCGAAGAACAGCCAGGCGACACTGTTAAGCTAATGCTTTCCACACGTTTTGATTTTACTGTGCTTCTCTACATGCAATCTAAAGTCTGACACATAAGGAAACGTCTTGCAACATATTGTGCGCACCTAATCGATTCAAATAGACATGCAAAATTTACCCCACCAATAATAACTAACTCGGATTTACTTGCATTTAACTTTAATGTGGTCTCTGTCATCCAATGGAAGATTTTGTGGAGACAATCCCTGAGCTAGTTTTGGAAGTGATTTGTATCTCATGTAGCCAAAATAGCATAGGTCTGTGATTTATTAGCATACACTTGGTGATCCAAGTTGTGACGTTGGATAACTGAGCCAAGTAGAGTAGCGTAGAGAGTGAAACACCCTGAGGAACATTACGTGAAGTAGGGAGCGTAGCTGAGAAACAATTCGCTATCTTCATTCTTTTGCATCTATCAGTTAAATATTATGAGAACCAGCTCTGTTCCAGATATGCCACACCACATTGACACACTTTTAATAAGTTGTCCTGTGACCAATGGTATCAAATGCGGCAGATAGCTTCAGCAAGCAAATGGTCTCCTTCTATACACTTCCTGGACCCACTACCCAGTGTGTAGATCCGCTCAAGTCTGGTCAATAACAGATTTAACACCTACACATGGTTCGCTGAATGGTATTAATTCAGTCAACACTTGATCATTTGCTGTGTCGCCAGAACAGTCTGCATTGATTGTCCTTAAACACTTCCAGGAGAAACCATATGGCAATATCTTCATTATGTTGGACCGTCGACTGCAACGGTATTTTTTTTAATAATACAATAAGTTATAACATTTATATAAATTAAATTTAACAAAGGTAATAATAAATACATTTGTATGTGGGCGTTTTCACGTACAGGGTACACTTTTGCCAAAATGAACTTTCCCGCATAGTATTGAAATAATTAATGGTGTAATATTAATTCAGTCTAAATATATATTCCTTGCTCACTTACCATATGCTTCTGGGAAAATCTCAGCTGATTGATGCACAACAACCAACTCACTTCTTCGTGGTGACGTACTACTCACGAGAGATGGAGTAAAGAGCTGACCCATTGTGTCTGCAATGATATTAACAGATGTCGTCATTTCATCATCCCAAAAGCCAATAAATGAATGGGTCAAATTTTCTACAGTTTCTTTTAATGCAGGCCATGTGAATATGTTACACATTTTTTTACAAATATCTTGTTACACATAGGTGTAAGAAAACCTGTCTACTTAAATGCTTCCTTTTCTGTCTGAATCAACCAATGGTTCCATTCCAAAAATATATATAATTCGACCAAACATTACATCTATATTACACATCTGTTGAATACTAGTGGAATGATAGGATGAACATTTGAAGCAGTGTGCCGACGACCATAAAAGGATCAACATTTGCAGCAGTAAAAATACACCAAAAGCCATCTTGGTGCCCCCTGGGGCAAGACAGCTACCCATATACCTGGGGCAGTTCGGTCTACAACTCCTTCCCGCGTGTTTTTAATGCAAGAGCAAGAGAGCTCTTTACACTTCTAGTAAGCTGTAATGTCCGTGAAAGACTAACCGGGTTGCGAGTGCAAAAATCACTTTACACTACAAGTCAGCTGTTATATCTGTATAGAGACTCACTGGTATGTGAGTGCAATAATTATTTGACACTTTGAGTCAGTTGTATGGCCTATATAAAGATTCACTGGTATGTGAGTGGAAGAATAATTTTTCAATTCGAGTCAGCTGTAATGTCGGAATAAAGACTGACTTGGCTGTGAGTACAATAATCACTTTACACTTCAAGTAAGCTGTAATATCTGTGTAAAGACTGACTGGGCTGTGAGTACAACAATCACTTTACACTTCAAGTAAGCTGTAATGTCTGCGTAAAGACTGACTTGGCTGTGAGTGCAATAATCAGCATGAGCCAAGAACTTACGCTGTCGATGTTCTCATCCTTGTGTGGTTTGTCCCAGGTGACACCGACGCCGTCCTGTCGTGACGTCTTTACTGCTGGTACGTCAATTGTTGTGTAATCGAAAGGCTCTGTGTCGTCCACTGATGTAGTCATGTTGTGTACTGACTTTTGTGACTGAGGTTTGATGGTGGCACCTGGAATGATGACATCAAGTCTATACAGGCAATACATATCAGTCAGTGTTGTAATTTGATCATTATAATATTTTACAGAAATTACAAAATAACTTAATTTAGAATTTTTTTTTTAACTGACAGAAAGCTGCTTGACCATTTAAAACAATCTATTTTCCAGAACAAAGAACGATGCTTTGGCAGTTCATTTAGAAGCATTTCCTTGTAATAAACGACCATTTGTCTAAAAGAATTGAGAATGGTTGTACTAGTAAGTTAATATTGAAGAATTTCCCTGACAGGCAAACAGATTTGAGAGAACGGAGAAAGGATGCACTGGCTGTTAAATGTAGTAAAATGCATATTGCCTCTCTCTCGCTGTCAGCTGTGGTTGCGACTATGACTGCTCACCTAGTTCGTAATAAGTCCTCTCCAGATTGGTCTTTCATCGGAAACTAAGTACAACTGTTTGGCGTCTATATTTTATTTTCTGCAAGTTTCCCTTTACTATGTCTTTACTATGACTAAGTTTTTGGCGACCGCTGTTTCTCTAGTACCTTCTGACAGTTGTGAGTGCTGGAAAAAGCTACTAAGCAACTAAGTACAACTGATCGGATCCACAAAAAAGGGGGTGTCCAGTTTTCCAATAAAAAAAGTTATTACGTATCTTAATATATAATCTAATTTACTGAAATATATAATTCTTGTAATTCTAGATCCTGTCAAATTCTAGATCCTGACTTACCAAAGTTGTTACTGTGGATATAATGAAGGTGTGGTTCCACCCTCTCTATGGAGATAAACTTGAATGATGCCAAGGCCACTGAGCCGGGCTGTGTGCTGGTCATGCCAAGGAATCAGGTCACGTTCTACGAATGTACATGGTTGTACTCAGAGCACACTGCAAACACAGCAGTGAGCTACAGTGATTCACTTTCAATATTTCAAGGCCCTGATACTGGTAAGCTGCGTCATATCAAACTAAAGCTGATATGATCATAATCAATGCTTCAACTTGGATTACTTGAAAAGAAAACCAAGCTTTTACTTGTATATTTTATAGAACTTTGGATGTCACAGTATATGTAAATGATGGCCCACTAAAAATCAACCCATAAATGTGACATGGTCATCATCATGAAACAAAGCTTTTCCAGGTATAGTTGAATATTTTCCAAAGAAATATACTTGAGAATTGGACCTACCAGAGACGCAATGCTTCGTTGAAAACATCACCCTGGTGATGGGATTGGTGTGTACAGAGACCGTTTTGAAGAGCTGTGGCCCTGTCCAACTGACTCTGGTTGCTGCAGAATCATTTGCGCACCTCCCGAAATTGTCCAGTAGGCTATCTCAATACATTTCCCACTCAGGGCTGAAAACAGTCGAGCAATGGACAATACCAAAACAGCCCTGCTTCAAAGGAGCAACTTGCATATTAGCGTAACAAATATAATCAACACATCTAAATGAGACGTTAGTCATAATTGTAGTTGCTATGAATTAGTCAGAATTCATAACGTTTAGTTCTAACATTCTAGTCAAATGTAGCAAGCAGGGAGACTCACCCGTTGTGGGGGCGAGATAGACACTGAGGGCTGTAACACAGTCCCTACTATGGTATCTCTCCTTCATACGCAGCGGGAACTTCTGCATGTCTGTAGGTAGCACGCAGAAACAACAACACTCAATCAGCTTTAGTTTTCAATGTCTGCATACACATATTCTGTGTACTATATCTAACATATCAAGAAGTTTATGTTGGTCTGTCTGTTGTGTCCTATTCCCCTTCTGCCGAACATGGAGGGTCAAATGGCGGAACCGTCCATATGGCCCCCGGGGGAGGGGATTAAATTTTAAAAAGATTTTATTTTGTTTTCTATGTCATCATAAAGATAATAAATATGGCTGCCTTTTTTCATCTCGATACCAGCATTACACCAACCACTGTCCTGTCAGTACACCAGCTTGTATTAACTGTGTGGCCGTGTTGAGAGTCCTTGTTGACCACCACTGTCTCCGGGCCTGGGAAGCTTTGGTGGAATCTGATCTGGGTTGTCGGAAGAGTTTCCTGTTAACATCGGTTAGAGGCAAGGAAGTGACCCATTACTCTTTATCATGGTGGTGGCACTAATCAGCAGGAAGATCAGCATGAAGGATGTTCTCAGGAAGGGGATGTATGCAAACGATCTGGCCATGATAGCAGACAAAAAACAAGAACTACAGGAAGTGTTGGAGGAATGGAAGAGGGTGTTCAAGAAGCACGGACCGATAATGAGCTGGGAGAAGACAGAGGAGATGTGGGTTTGACATCACAGAGAGGACTTGAACATTACTTTGGATGATAAGGAGTTCAACCAAGTGGATGGCTTTGTGTAACTTGGAGGAATGGTTAATGAGGATGAGCATTCAGAGGTAGAAATGCGATGCCGGATACAACAGGGAGCGAATGCTCGGGGAAAGGTAGAGGGAGTCATGTTGGACAGAAACATTTTGAAAAAGCTGAAAAGGAAAGTCCTGAGAGCTTGTGTTACACAAGCATGCCTTAATCTGTATCTGGTGACAGTGGCGTTGACAGAACAACAACAGCAGCTGCAAGGTTGGTTTTGGTTTTGTCGAATAACACGAACAAAGAGGGTTGACGAAAGAAGGATGAACGACCTGAGGAAATATGTGATGCAACAAAACAGTTCAACAGGAAGATTGGTGAGAAGCAAGGTGAAATGGGAAGGCCACATTGTAAGGATGGATACAGATATACTAGTAAAGAGAGTGGAAGAGAAAGGTGAAAAAACATCATGGATGCAAGAAAAGGGGAATGAACAGCTAAGATCGAAGGACTGCATGAGGTGGGATTTGAGAAGAACAGGGGAAGATGACAGATGGAGAGGAGGAAGATGAAAGATGGAGAGGGGGCAGCCGATAGAAAAGTATGGAAAGAAAAAACAGAAAGAGTGGCTCGACAATATTTTACCTGAACCTAACCCATGAACATCAGTGAAAAAAGAGGAAAAGCACCGTTAGTTTGGTAAAAAAAAGTTATGTTTAATAAATCCAATAATATGGTCAACATTTTCATAAGCACTGTATAAATTGTTTATGAGAAAAAACATTATATCAATAGAATATTTGCTAAATATTTACAAAATCAATCTCTCATATGTATCTCTGTTTGAGCAATATGCATTTTACCATATCGTTGTACTCATATAAACGACGTACTCTTCTTGACTAAAGCATGCTCATAAAAATCAAACATTCTTTGACAAGAAGGATGTACAGTGAAAGTATAAATAAAAACATTAAACAAATCAATCTGGTTACCAAAACATAAGCCATTACTACTCAGCGCAAATACTGATTTATTAGAACAACTGTAAAAGTTAGTTTCTCAATCTAATGTGACATTCTCCCCTCCCCCACAATTCATTGTTACAGTTTTTGCAATGTCTGTTTCACTCATAATCCAATGAATTTGCAAGAGCACCATGAATGGCCTGCTTCCAAGGCGGTTATGTCTACTTATGACACCAACCTGTGCAAACACACAAAGTGGGCATAGGCAAGCGCGATCCGATTGAAGTAACCCTTGATATTGTTCACTCTCGGTCCACCAAAATTGTTCCTGGCTGCCGCAGCACCTGTAAAACGACCTAAAGTAAAGGCATGTTTATGTTTACACAGCACTGTATCCACTCCTTGGGATTGTTCAACGTGCTTAACAGTTCACTCCCTGGCTGACCTGTTCATTCCAACACCTTTGGTACTTATCTGGGAGTCTGACTTTGTAATGAGTTGGTTGTATTTAGTCAGTTCTGTGTCATGGCGTGCAACACCCAGAACTGTCATGTTCCTGAGATCAAAAAGAAGAGTTGTGGTTGGATATGGGTTGTCGGAAGTGTTTAAAGTTAACATCGGTTAGAGGCAAGGAAATGTACCTTTACCCTTTCTTTATCATGGTGGTGGCACTAATCAGCAGGAAGATCAGCATGAAGGATATTCTCAGGAAGGGGATGTATGCAAACGATCTGGCCATGATAGCAGACAAAAAACAAGAACTACAGGAATTGTTGGAGGAATGGAAGGGGGTGTTCAAGAAGCAAGGACTGATAATGAGCCGGAAGAAGACAGAAGAGATGTGGGTTTGACATCAGAGAGAGGACTTGAACATTAGTTTGGTTGATAAGAAGTTCAACCAAGTGGATGGCTTTGTGTAACTTGGAGGAATGGTTAATGAGGATGAGCAATCAGAGGTAGAAATGCGATGCCGGATACAACAGGGAGCGAATGCTTGCGGAAAGGTAGAGGGAGTCATGTTGGACAGAAACATTTTGAAAAAGCTGAAAAGGAAAGTCCTGAGAGCTTGTGTTACTACAAAAGCATGCCTTAATCTGTATCTGGAGACAGTGGCGTCGACAGAACAACAGCAGCTGAAAGTTGGTTCTGGTTTTCTCAAATAACACAAATAAAGCGGGTTGACGAAAGAAGGATGAACGACCTGACGAAATATGTGATGCAACAAAACAGTTCAACCGGAAGATTGGTGAGAAGCAAGGTGAAATGGGCAGGCCACATGGTAAGGATGGATGCAGACTTACTAGTGAAGAGAGTGGAAGAGAAAGGTGAAAAAACATCAAGGATGCAAGAAAAGGGGAACGAACACCTAAGATCGTAGGACTGCGTGAGGTGGGATATGAGAAGATCGGGGGAAGATGAAAGATGGAGAGGGGACAGCCGATAAAAAAGCATGGAAAGAAAAGAAGAAAGAATGACTGGACAATAGTTTACCTGAACCTAACCCATGAACATCAGTGAAAAAAGAGGAAAAGCACCGTTAGTTTGGTAAAAAAAGTTATGTTTAATAAATACAATAATATGGTCAACATTTTCATAAGCAGTGTATAAATTGCTTATGAGAAAAAACATTATTTCAATAGAATATTTGCTAAATATTTACAAAATCAATCTCTCATATGTATCTTTGTTTGAGCAATATGCATTTTACCATATGGTTGTACTCATATAAACGACGTACTTTTCTTGACTACGGCATGCTCATAAAAAATCAAATATCCTTTGACAAGAAGGATGTACAGCGAAAGTATCAATAAAAACATTAAACAAATCAATCTGGTTACCAAAACATAAGCCATTACTACTCAGCGCAAATACTGATTTATTAGAACAACTGTGAGCTCACTGCAAATCCAACACGCTGCTAACTTTGTCTATTGCCAGGGCGACTTCGCGATAATCTCGCGCTAAGTTTGCAGTCAACTGTTGAAACACGTCGAAGACGAGTGGAGATTGCGTCTCTACGCGCATTGAGCTATAGAGGCCTATGTTGCAACATTTGTTTTTGCGCGGTTTATTATTTTACTTTTCGTACTAGTGTTAGCAGTAAGATGCGCGCATGAGTAAGATGCGCGCATGAGTAAGCTACAGCGTGGTGCGAACCATGGCCATATTAAATATTGCTAAACACTTGTACATGTCTGCATTAACAAACAAACGGCATATCTCCCTCCCGCGCTGCCTCCTCTCCCTTCCTCGCTTCTTCTCTGACCCTTCTCCTTCTCTCCCATCGAATGGGGCGTGACAACGTTCCAGATAGAACGTCAGGCTACCAGTCGTGAAAACCCTAGCTTGAACTGTCTTGCTGCAGTTTGGAAGCTTTGGCAATTTGTTTCACCGAACGTTGCCACAGCTCATTCGTTTGTATGAATGAGTATCTGGCTATATGCAGTGGTGATTATACGTACGAATGGTCTTCGAGCAGTAACTGCAGCATGACTGAGTGCTTCCCAGAGATGTCGAGATGGAGTTGGAATGAACAGGTGTGCTAGGGGTGAAGTGTAAAACACTTTGAACACTGAACGTACACTAACTGATGCGTACTATTATTTTTTGGTGTAACCATGTTGAGAAAATTGCTGTAAACAGAACGATTACGTATCCTCAATAGAACAACACGCATGTGTCGATACAATTAGGATACCAGAATAATTGCGACATAGAAATTGCGCTTCTAAGTGAGGATTACAAAATCATTCAGGGCGTTGACAGGTGTCAAGGCGTGGTGCTGCAATAGATTATGTTATGCAAACAGGACAACGCCGTCCGAGCGCATGGACAATGCGTGTCGTAGTTCGTTGATTACTTCCGCCAGCGCAGACAACAGACCACAATGGTTCATTCCTGTTTACCAGCCAGCATGCGGGGAGTTCTTGCATTTAGCGTGTCTTATATAGCAATCCATGCGAAGTTGGTGATTCTTCTTCCAAAAATTGGTATACGGTGTACGGCCTACCATGACCGAAGAATGATCAATTGGAGAAATATGGAGGAGTGTGCAAGATAGCATTTCGTGAGCTACATCCGTGTTGGAGTGCATGTTATCTGCTTCAACATACGTTGTATATCAATAGCACACGCTGCGTGCTTCCTGTGGTGTTCTCTGTAAAAGCTGATCTCATCTAGATAGGTAGAAATGCATTGCGTTGACAGCCAGTCGGACGAAATTGGTGAAGAAAGAGATGATTCGAGACAGCTACTAACAAAAGGAGCATTATAAACAGGGACTTTGTGACCTACCAGAATGCGGAAGGTTTGTGTATAAACATTGTTTGGCTTTGTAGATAAATAATATCTATACTACGGAGTACACATATTTGATATGGTTTTAATTCTGATACATATTTTATGTTAATGTATTAGGGACAGATTACTTATTAGTGACAACTATGTTTTTCTGCTTCTGATGCAACTCATGACTGTGTATTAGTCGCACGAAAATTTCGCTAGACTGTTGCTGGCAAGGAGACGAGACACTTTCTATGCGTTTTGGCTTATTGTTGGCTAACGTAACAGTTAACAAAGTAACGGCGGTGGGAATTGCTAGATGCATAGATAATAAACAGACATACCAGTTATCACAACTGTTCGATGATACTATTGCCAATATAATAAACCTTTTCCACTTGGAGTGTGTTGTATTCCTAAGACAGGGTTTTGTAGGGTTGTTGATATCAATTACACGGCCAACGTTCTAGTAGACGCCATCTTAGAGTGATCACTTCCGGCGCATGCGCATAATTTCACCACTAGATCTGCATAATTCAATATCAATAACATAGACTAGTAATATTATTTATGCATGTTATACACTTTGCAGCATTACAACATGAACTATGCCATATAAGAAACATTCTAATTAACTAAATTGTTTAATTAGTAGTTGTTATATCAGTTAAATGTAAAGTTAACCTGTTTCAAGAGTTCACACCACAAATTCAGCTAAATAGGTTTACCTACTATATAAACGGGTTGTCGTGTTGTCATAGGAGGTTACAAGCTCAACATATAGGGATTGTCAGTAGTTTGGCTGGAGAACTACAGGAAGGTCTGGGGGCCGACAAATCTCTCCCCTGAGAGCTGCTCGATATGTAACCATAAGAGACCCGGTGACTGTGGATTGGTCTCTCCAGCGACCGATAGGAGGTGCAACCAAATAGCAGATAATGCTAAGTGTCACTCACGTCATTGGACTCTTATTTTTTAAACAAAAGTACATCGATCATTACATATTCAGATTCAGGTTATTATTCTCGATTCGCATTAGTTGGTCAATCGGCATCAGTTTTATTGTCATCGTAGCAAACGTCTGTCAATCCGTAATCAATTACATGTAAATTATTACGTTGATGTCCTTCCTTGCATTTTAGTAAATCAATGCTTTCATTATATCACTCTACGTCACTCCCTAAGCTAAAAATATTAGTGTTTTATGGCACTCCAGCAAACATGCAAATTTGTTCTCATCGAAGAACAGCCAGGCGACACTGTTAAGCTAATGCTTTCCACACGTTTTGATTTTACTGTGCTTCTCTACATGCAATCTAAAGTCTGACACATAAGGAAACGTCTTGCAACATATTGTGCGCACCTAATCGATTCAAATAGACATGCAAAATTTACCCCACCAATAATAACTAACTCGGATTTACTTGCATTTAACTTTAATGTGGTCTCTGTCATCCAATGGAAGATTTTGTGGAGACAATCCCTGAGCTAGTTTTGGAAGTGATTTGTATCTCATGTAGCCAAAATAGCATAGGTCTGTGATTTATTAGCATACACTTGGTGATCCAAGTTGTGACGTTGGATAACTGAGCCAAGTAGAGTAGCGTAGAGAGTGAAACACCCTGAGGAACATTACGTGAAGTAGGGAGCGTAGCTGAGAAACAATTCGCTATCTTCATTCTTTTGCATCTATCAGTTAAATATTATGAGAACCAGCTCTGTTCCAGATATGCCACACCACATTGACACACTTTTAATAAGTTGTCCTGTGACCAATGGTATCAAATGCGGCAGATAGCTTCAGCAAGAAAATGGTCTCCTTCCACACACTTCCTGGACCCACTACCCAGTGTGTAGATCCGCTCAAGTCTGGTCAATAACAGATTTAACACCTACACATGGTTCACTGAATGGTATTAATTCAGTCAACACTTGATCATTTGCTGTGTCGCCAGAACAGTCTGCATTGATTGTCCTTAAACACTTCCAGGAGAAACCATATGGCAATATCTTCATTATGTTGGACCGTCGACTGCAACGGTATTTTTTTTAATAATACAATAAGTTATAACATTTATATTAATTAAATTTAACAAAGGTAATAATAAATACATATGTATGTGGGCGTTTTCACGTACAGGGTACACTTTTGCCAAAATGAACTTTCCGCATAGTATTGAAATAATTAATGGTGTAATATTAATTCAGTCTAAATATATATTCCTTGCTCACTTACCATATGCTTCTGGGAAAATCTCAGCTGATTGATGCACAACAACCAACTCACTTCTTCGTGGTGACGTACTACTCACGAGAGATGGAGTAAAGAGCTGACCCATTGTGTCTGCAATGATATTAACAGATGTCGTCATTTCATCATCCCAAAAGCCAATAAATGAATGGGTCAAATTTTCTACAGTTTCTTTTAATGCAGGCCATGTGAATATGTTACACATTTTTTTTACAAATATCTTGTTACACATAGGTGTAAGAAAACCTGTCTACTTAAATGCTTCCTTTTCTGTCTGAATCAACCAATGGTTCCATTCCAAATATATATATAATTCGACCAAACATTACATCTATATTACACATCTGTTGAATACTAGTGGAATGATAGGATGAACATTTGAAGCAGTGTGCCGACGACCATAAAAGGATCAACATTTGCAGCAGTAAAAATACACCAAAAAGCCATATTGGTGCCCCCTGTCCTTCCCGCGTGTTTTTAATGCAAGAGCAAGAGAGCTCTTTACACTTCTAGGGGCAAGACAGCTACCCATATACCTGGGGCAGTTCGGTCTACAACTCCTTCCCGCGTGTTTTTAATGCAAGAGCAAGAGAGCTCTTTACACTTCTAGTAAGCTGTAATGTCCGTGAAAGACTAACCGGGTTGCGAGTGCAAAAATCACTTTACACTACAAGTCAGCTGTTATATCTGTATAGAGACTCACTGGTATGTGAGTGCAATAATTATTTGACACTTTGAGTCAGTTGTATGGCCTATATAAAGACTCACTGGTATGTGAGTGGAAGAATAATTTTTCAATTCGAGTCAGCTGTAATGTCGGAATAGAGACTGACTTGGCTGTGAGTACAATAATCACTTTACACTTCAAGTAAGCTGTAATATATGTGTAAAGACTGACTGGGCTGTGAGTACAACAATCACTTTACACTTCAAGTAAGCTGTAATGTCTGCGTAAAGACTGACTTGGCTGTGAGTGCAATAATCAGCATGAGCCAAGAACTTACGCTGTCGATGTTCTCATCCTTGTGTGGTTTGTCCCAGGTGACACCGACGCCGTCCTGTCGTGACGTCTTTACTGCTGGTACGTCAATTGTTGTGTAATCGAAAGGCTCTGTGTCGTCCCACTGATGTAGTCATGTTGTGTACTGACTTTTGTGACTGAGGTTTGATGGTGGCACCTGGAATGATGACATCAAGTCTATACAGGCAATACATATCAGTCAGTGTTGTAATTTGATCATTATAATATTTTACAGAAATTACAAAATAACTTAATTTAGAATTTTTTTAACTGACAGAAAGCTGCTTGACCATTTAAAACAATCTATTTTCCAGAACAAAGAACGATGCTTTGGCAGTTCATTTAGAAGCATTTCCTTGTAATAAACGACCATTTGTCTAAAAGAATTGAGAATGGTTGTACTAGTAAGTTAATATTGAAGAATTTCCCTGACAGGCAAACAGATTTGAGAGAACGGAGAAAGGATGCACTGGCTGTTAAATGTAGTAAAATGCATATTGCCTCTCTCTCGCTGTCAGCTGTGGTTGCGACTATGACTGCTCACCTAGTTCGTAATAAGTCCTCTCCAGATTGGTCTTTCATCGGAAACTAAGTACAACTGTTTGGCGTCTATATTTTATTTTCTGCAAGTTTCCCTTTACTATGTCTTTACTATGACTAAGATTTTGGCGACCGCTGTTTCTAGTACCTTCTGACAGTTGTGAGTGCTGGAAAAAGCTACTAAGCAACTAAGTACAACTGATCGGATCCACAAAAAAAGGGGGTGTCCAGTTTTCCAATAAAAAAAGTTATTACGTATCTTAATATATAATCTAATTTACTGAAATATATAATTCTTGTAATTCTAGATCCTGTCAAATTCTAGATCCTGACTTACCAAAGTTGTTACTGTGGATATAATGAAGGTGTGGTTCCACCCTCTCTATGGAGATAAACTTGAATGATGCCAAGGCCACTGAGCCGGGCTGTGTGCTGGTCATGCCAAGGAATCAGGTCACGTTCCACGAATGTACATGGTTGTACTCAGAGCACACTGCAAACACAGCAGTGAGCTACAGTGATTCACTTTCAATATTTCAAGGCCCTGATACTGGTAAGCAGCGTCATATCAAACTAAAGCTGATATGATCATAATCAATGCTTCAACTTGGATTACTTGAAAAGAAAACCAAGCTTTTACTTGTATATTTTATAGAACTTTGGATGTCACAGTATATGTAAATGATGGCCCACTAAAAATCAACCCATAAATGTGACATGGTCATCATCATGAAACAAAGCTTTTCCAGGTATAGTTGAATATTTTCCAAAGAAATATACTTGAGAATTGGACCTACCAGAGACGCAATGCTTCGTTGAAAACATCACCCTGGTGATGGGATTGGTGTGTACAGAGACCGTTTTGAAGAGCTGTGGCCCTGTCCAACTGACTCTGGTTGCTGCAGAATCATTTGCGCACCTCCCGAAATTGTCCAGTAGGCTATCTCAATACATTTCCCACTCAGGGCTGAAAACAGTCGAGCAATGGACAATACCAAAACAGCCCTGCTTCAAAGGAGCAACTTGCATATTAGCGTAACAAATATAATCAACACATCTAAATGAGACGTTAGTCATAATTGTAGTTGCTATGAATTAGTCAGAATTCATAACGTTTAGTTCTAACATTCTAGTCAAATGTAGCAAGCAGGGAGACTCACCCGTTGTGGGGGCGAGATAGACACACTGAGGGCTGTAACACAGTCCCTACTATGGTATCTCTCCTTCATACGCAGCGGGAACTTCTGCATGTCTGTAGGTAGCACGCAGAAACAACAACACTCAATCAGCTTTAGTTTTCAATGTCTGCATACACATATTCTGTGTACTATATCTAACATATCAAGAAGTTTATGTTGGTCTGTCTGTTGTGTCCTATTCCCCTTCTGCCGAACATGGAGGGTCAAATGCGGAACCGTCCATATGGCCCCCGGGGGTGGGGATTAAATTTTAAAAAGATTTTATTTTGTTTTCTATGTCATCATAAAGATAATAAATATGGCTGCCTTTTTTTCATCTCGATACCAGCATTACACCAACCACTGTCCTGTCAGTACACCAGCTTATATTAACTGTGTGGCCGTGATGAGAGTCCTTGTTGACCACCACTGTCTCCGGGCCTGGGAAGCTTTGGTGGAATCTGATCTGGGTTGTCGGAAGAGTTTCCTGTTAACATCGGTTAGAGGCAAGGAAGTGACCCATTACTCTTTATCATGGTGGTGGCACTAATCAGCAGGAAGATCAGCATGAAGGATGTTCTCAGGAAGGGGATGTATGCAAACGATCTGGCCATGATAGCAGACAAAAACAAGAACTACAGGAAGTGTTGGAGGAATGGAAGAGGGTGTTCAAGAAGCACGGACCGATAATGAGCTGGGAGAAGACAGAGGAGATGTGGGTTTGACATCACAGAGAGGACTTGAACATTACTTTGGATGATAAGGAGTTCAACCAAGTGGATGGCTTTGTGTAACTTGGAGGAATGGTTAATGAGGATGAGCATTCAGAGGTAGAAATGCGATGCCGGATACAACAGGGAGCGAATGCTCGGGGAAAGGTAGAGGGAGTCATGTTGGACAGAGTCATTTTGAAAAAGCTGAAAAGGAAAGTCCTGAGAGCTTGTGTTACACAAGCATGCCTTAATCTGTATCTGGTGACAGTGGCGTTGACAGAACAACAACAGCAGCTGCAAGGTTGGTTTTGGTTTTGTCGAATAACACGAACAAAGAGGGTTGACGAAAGAAGGATGAACGACCTGAGGAAATATGTGATGCAACAAAACAGTTCAACAGGAAGATTGGTGAGAAGCAAGGTGAAATGGGAAGGCCACATTGTAAGGATGGATACAGATATACTAGTAAAGAGAGTGGAAGAGAAAGGTGAAAAAACATCATGGATGCAAGAAAAGGGGAATGAACAGCTAAGATCGAAGGACTGCGTGAGGTGGGATTTGAGAAGAACAGGGGAAGATGACAGATGGAGAGGAGGAAGATGAAAGATGGAGAGGGGGCAGCCGATAGAAAAGTATGGAAAGAAAAAACAGAAAGAGTGGCTCGACAATATTTTACCTGAACCTAACCCATGAACATCAGTGAAAAAAGAGGAAAAGCACCGTTAGTTTGGTAAAAAAAAGTTATGTTTAATAAATCCAATAATATGGTCAACATTTTCATAAGCACTGTATAAATTGTTTATGAGAAAAAACATTATTTCAATAGAATATTTGTAAATGTTTACAAAATCAATCTCTCATATGTATCTCTGTTTGAGCAATATGCATTTTACCATATCGTTGTACTCATATAAACGACGTACTCTTCTTGACTAAAGCATGCTCATAAAAATCAAATATTCTTTGACAAGAAGGATGTACAGTGAAAGTATAAATAAAAACATTAAACAAATCAATCTGGTTACCAAAACATAAGCCATTACTACTCAGCGCAAATACTGATTTATTAGAACAACTGTAAAAGTTAGTTTCTCAATCTAATGTGACATTCTCCCCTCCCCCACAATTCATTGTTACAGTTTTTGCAATGTCTGTTTCACTCATAATCCAATGAATTTGCAAGAGCACCATGAATGGCCTGCTTCCAAGGCGGTTATGTCTACTTATGACACCAACCTGTGCAAACACACAAAGTGGGCATAGGCAAGCGCGATCCGATTGAAGTAACCCTTGATATTGTTCACTCTCGGTCCACCAAAATTGTTCCTGGCTGCCGCAGCACCTGTAAAACGACCTAAAGTAAAGGCATGTTTATGTTTACACAGCACTGTATCCACTCCTTGGGATTGTTCAACGTGCTTAACAGTTCACTCCCTGGCTGACCTGTTCATTCCAACACCTTTGGTACTTATCTGGGAGTCTGACTTTGTAATGAGTTGGTTGTATTTAGTCAGTTCTGTGTCATGGCGTGCAACACCCAGAACTGTCATGTTCCTGAGATCAAAAAGAAGAGTTGTGGTTGGATATGGGTTGTCGGAAGTGTTTAAAGTTAACATCGGTTAGAGGCAAGGAAATGTACCTTTACCCTTTCTTTATCATGGTGGTGGCACTAATCAGCAGGAAGATCAGCATGAAGGATATTCTCAGGAAGGGGATGTATGCAAACGATCTGGCCATGATAGCAGACAAAAAACAAGAACTACAGGAATTGTTGGAGGAATGGAAGGGGGTGTTCAAGAAGCAAGGACTGATAATGAGCCGGAAGAAGACAGAAGAGATGTGGGTTTGACATCAGAGAGAGGACTTGAACATTAGTTTGGTTGATAAGAAGTTCAACCAAGTGGATGGCTTTGTGTAACTTGGAGGAATGGTTAATGAGGATGAGCAATCAGAGGTAGAAATGCGATGCCGGATACAACAGGGAGCGAATGCTTGCGGAAAGGTAGAGGGAGTCATGTTGGACAGAAACATTTTGAAAAAGCTGAAAAGGAAAGTCCTGAGAGCTTGTGTTACACAAGCATGCCTTATTCTGTATCTGGAGACAGTGGCGTCGACAGAACAACAGCAGCTGAAAGTTGGTTCTGGTTTTCTCAAATAACACGAACAAAGCGGGTTGACGAAAGAAGGATGAACGACCTGACGAAATATGTGATGCAACAAAACAGTTCAACCGGAAGATTGGTGAGAAGCAAGGTGAAATGGGCAGGCCACATGGTAAGGATGGATGCAGACTTACTAGTGAAGAGAGTGGAAGAGAAAGGTGAAAAAACATCAAGGATGCAAGAAAAGGGGAACGAACACCTAAGATCGTAGGACTGCGTGAGGTGGGATATGAGAAGATCGGGGGAAGATGAAAGATGGAGAGGGGACAGCCGATAAAAAAGCATGGAAAGAAAAGAAGAAAGAATGACTGGACAATATTTTACCTGAACCTAACCCATGAACATCAGTGAAAAAAGAGGAAAAGCACCGTTAGTTTGGTAAAAAAAAGTTATGTTTAATAAATACAATAATATGGTCAACATTTTCATAAGCAGTGTATAAATTGCTTATGAGAAAAAACATTATTTCAATAGAATATTTGCTAAATATTTACAAAATCAATCTCTCATATGTATCTTTGTTTGAGCAATATGCATTTTACACTATGGTTGTACTCATATAAACGACGTACTTTTCTTGACTACGGCATGCTCATAAAAAATCAAATATCCTTTGACAAGAAGGATGTACAGCGAAAGTATCAATAAAAACATTAAACAAATCAATCTGGTTACCAAAACATAAGCCATTACTACTCAGCGCAAATACTGATTTATTAGAACAACTGTGAGCTCACTGCAAATCCAACACGCTGCTAACTTTGTCTATTGCCAGGGCGACTTCGCGATAATCTCGCGCTAAGTTTGCAGTCAACTGTTGAAACACGTCGAAGACGAGTGGAGATTGCGTCTCTACGTCGGTGATCGCGACGACGTCGGCGCCTCGAAAATAGGCGCATTGAGCTATAGAGGCCTATGTTGCAACATTTGTTTTTGCGCGGTTTATTATTTTACTTTTCGTACTAGTGTTAGCAGTAAGATGCGCGCATGAGTAAGATGCGCGCATGAGTAAGCTACAGCGTGGTGCGAACCATGGCCATATTAAATATTGCTAAACACTTGTACATGTCTGCATTAACAAACAAACGGCATATCTCCCTCCCGCGCTGCCTCCTCTCCCTTCCTCGCTTCTTCTCTGACCCTTCTCCTTCTCTCCCATCGAATGGGGCGTGACAACGTTCCAGATAGAACGTCAGGCTACCAGTCGTGAAAACCCTAGCTTGAACTGTCTTGCTGCAGTTTGGAAGCTTTAGCAATTTGTTTCACCGAACGTTGCCACAGCTCATTCGTTTGTATGAATGAGTATCTGGCTATATGCAGTGGTGATTATACGTACGAATGGTCTTCCAGCAGTAACTGCAGCATGACTGAGTGCTTCCCAGAGATGTCGAGATGGAGTTGGAATGAACAGGTGTGCTAGGGGTGAAGTGTAAAACACTTTGAACACTGAACGTACACTAACTGATGCGTACTATTATTTTTTGGTGTAACCATGTTGAGAAAATTGCTGTAAACAGAACGATTACGTATCCTCAATAGAACAACACGCATGTGTCGATACAATTAGGATACCAGAATAATTGCGACATAGAAATTGCGCTTCTAAGTGAGGATTACAAAATCATTCAGGGCGTTGACAGGTGTCAAGGCGTGGTGCTGCAATAGATTATGTTATGCAAACAGGACAACGCCGTCCGAGCGCATGGACAATGCGTGTCGTAGTTCGTTGATTACTTCCGCCAGCGCAGACAACAGACCACAATGGTTCATTCCTGTTTACCAGCCAGCATGCGGGGAGTTCTTGCATTTAGCGTGTCTTATATAGCAATCCATGCGAAGTTGGTGATTCTTCTTCCAAAAATTGGTATACGGTGTACGGCCTACCATGACCGAAGAATGATCAATTGGAGAAATATGGAGGAGTGTGCAAGATAGCATTTCGTGAGCTACATCCGTGTTGGAGTGCATGTTATCTGCTTGAACATACGTTGTATATCAATAGCACACGCTGCGTGCTTCCTGTGGTGTTCTCTGTAAAAGCTGATCTCATCTAGATAGGTAGAAATGCATTGCGTTGACAGCCAGTCGGACGAAATTGGTGAAGAAAGAGATGATTCGAGACAGCTACTAACAAAAGGAGCATTATAAACAGGGACTTTGTGACCTACCAGAATGCGGAAGGTTTGTGTATAAACATTGTTTGGCTTTGTAGATAAATAATATCTATACTACGGAGTACACATATTTGATATGGTTTTAATTCTGATACATATGTTATTCATTCTACAAACGATTGATCATTTCATATGGAGTTAATGTATTGGGACAGATTACTTATTAGTGACAACTATGTTTTTCTGCTTCTGATGCAACTCATGACTGTGTATTAGTCGCACGAAAATTTCGCTAGACTGTTGCTGGCAAGGAGACGAGACACTTTCTATGCGTTTTGGCTTATTGTTGGCTAACGTAACAGTTCACAAAGTAACGGCGGTGGGAATTGCTAGATGCATAGATAATAAACATACATACCAGTTATCACAACTGTTCGATGATACTATTGCCAATATAATAAACCTTTTCCACTTGGAGTGTGTTGTATTCCTAAGACAGGGTTTTGTAGGGTTGTTGATATCAATTACACGGCCAACGTTCTAGTAGACGCCATCTTAGAGTGATCACTTCCGGCGCATGCGCATAATTTCACCACTAGATCTGCATAATTCAATATCAATAACATAGACTAGTAATATTATTTATGCATGTTATACACTTTGCAGCATTACAACATCAACTATGCCATATAAGAAACATTCTAATTAACTAAATTGTTTAATTAGTAGATGTTATATCAGTTAAATGTAAAGTTAACCTGTTTCAAGAGTTCACACCACAAATTCACCTAAATAGGTTTACCTACTATATAAACGGGTTGTCGTGTTGTCATAGGAGGTTACAAGCTCGACATATAGGGATTGTCAGTAGTTTGGCTGGAGAACTACAGGAAGGTCTGGGGGCCGACAAATCTCTCCCCTGAGAGCTGCTCGATATGTAACCATAAGAGACCCGGTGACTGTGGATTGGTCTCTCCAGCGACCGATAGGAGGTGCAACCAAATAGCAGATAATGCTAAGTGTCACTCACGTCATTGGACTCTTATTTTTTAAACAAAAGTACATCGATCATTACATATTCAGATTCAGGTTATTATTCTCGATTCGCATTAGTTGGTCAATCGGCATCAGTTTTATTGTCCTCGTAGCAAACGTCTGTCAATCCGTAATGACTTACATGTAAATTATTACGTTGATGTCCTTCCTTGCATTTTAGTAAATCAATGCTTTCATTATATCACTCTACGTCACTCCCTAAACAAAAAGGCTATATAATATTAGTGTTTTATGGCACTCCAGCAAACATGCAAATTTATTCTCATCGAAGAACAGCCAGGCGACACTGTTAAGCTAATGCTTCCCACACGTTTTGATTTTACGATTTTACTGTGCTTCTCTACATGCAATCTAATGTCTGACACATAAGGAAACGTCTTGCAACATATTGTGCGCACCTAATCGATTCAAATAGACATGCAAAATTTACCCCACCAATAATAACTAACTCGGATTTACTTGCATTTAACTTTAATGTGGTCTCTGTCATCCAATGGAAGATTTTGTGGAGACAATCCCTGAGCTAGTTTTGGAAGTGATTTGTATCTCATGTAGCCAAAATAGCATAGGTCTGTGATTTATTAGCATACACTTGGTGATCCAAGTTGTGACGTTGGATAACTGAGCCAAGTAGAGTAGCGTAGAGAGTGAAACACCCTGAGGAACATTACGTGAAGTAGGGAGCGTAGCTGAGAAACAATTCGCTATCTTACATACATACATACATATCCTCTTCGGTCTTCAGGCAAAATCTGCCTATGTACCGCTCTTAGTTAGTCTTAGTGTGGCTTTGTAGTCATATTTGACTGCCTGGTTTCGCCAGTATTTGTCTAGTCGGTTTTTAAGCATATTTACAGACGGTGCAGTGAAGACGGTGTCCGGAAGTGAATTCCAAATATTAATGACTCTCTGGCTAAAGAAATGCCTCCTTAATTCCCGTTTACTTCGGTCCTTGAACAACTTTAGAGAATGACCCCGTGTGCCTTCGTACAAGTCTTTGTTAAACATATCGTGCGAAAAGGTAAAAATGCCATGCAAGTATTTATACACATCAATAATATCTCCTCGTAAACGACGATAGGTCAGTGTTGGTAAATTTAATGCCTTTAATCTAGATTCGTAATCTAAATGTCTCAGTACTGGGACCATCCTACTAGCTCTTCTCTGGACAGCCTCCAGAGCATCAATATCATGCTGGTACTGTGGTGGCCAGACTACCACTCCGTATTCCAAAGTAGGACGGACTAGTCCCTTATATAAATGTAGAAAGGTTGTCCTGTCCAAGTATTGATATGTTCGTCGTATTACACCCAGCAATCTATTTGTTTTTGACACTGCCTGCTGTACCTGTTGTGTAAATTTTAACTGGTCATCAACTAGGATGCCCAGGTCTTTCTCTACATGGCTACACTCCAGAGGATTTGCACCTGTTTCTGTTGTCAAAGTATAAGTAAATTCTGGGTGCCCATGTCCAATTCTTAGAACTTTGCATTTATCTGGGTGAAATTTTAAATGCCATTTTTCAGCCCAGTCTTGTAATCTGTCTATGTCTTTCTGTAGGTTTATACAATCTTGCCTTGTTGAAGTTTTGTGATATATTTTTGTATCGTCTGCGAAAATCTTCATGTCACATGTTACAACATTTGTTAAATCATTGATATATAGTATAAAAAGAATAGGTCCAAGGACACTGCCCTGTGGTACCCCACTTACTACTTCCGACCACGAAGATGCTGCTCCATCTACTAATACACAGTGTTTGCGACAGGTGAGAAATGTTTCAATCCATTTAAGAAGTTTTCCCTTTATTCTGTATCCTTTTAACTTTGCTAGCAGTCTCTGGTGTGGTACTGAGTCAAAAGCCTTCATTCTTTTGCATCTATCAGTTAAATATTATGAGAACCAGCTCTGTTCCAGATATGCCACACCACATTGACACACTTTTAATAAGTTGTCCTGTGACCAATGGTATCAAATGCGGCAGATAGCTTCAGCAAGAAAATGGTCTCCTTCCATACACTTCCTGGACCCACTACCCTGTGTGTAGATCCGCTCAAGTGTGGTCAATAACAGATTTAACACCTACACATGGTTCACTGAATGGTATTAATTCAGTCAACACTTGATCATTTGCTGTGTCGCCAGAACAGTCTGCATTGATTGTCCTTAAACACTTCCAGGAGAAACCATATGGCAATATCTTCGTTATGTTGGACCGTCGACTGCAACGGTATTTTTTTTAATAATACAATAAGTTATAACATTTATATAAATTAAATTTAACAAAGGTAATAATCAATACATTTGTATGTGGGCGTTTTCACGTACAGGGTACACTTTTGCCAAAATGAACTTTCCCGCATAGTATTGAAATAATTAATGGTGTAATATTAATTCAGTCTAAATATATATTCCTTGCTCACTTACCATATGCTTCTGGGAAAATCTCAGCTGATTGATGCACAACAACCAACTCACTTCTTCGTGGTGACGTACTACTCACGAGAGATGGAGTAAAGAGCTGACCCATTGTGTCTGCAATGATATTAACAGATGTCGTCATTTCATCATCCCAAAATCCAATAAATGAATGGGTCAAATTTTCTACAGTTTCTTTTAATGCAGGCCATGTGAATATGTTACACATTTTTTTTACAAATATCTTGTTACACATAGGTGTAAGAAAACCTGTCTACTTAAATGCTTCCTTTTCTGTCTGAATCAACCAATGGTTCCATTCCAAAAATATATATAATTCGACCAAACATTACATCTATATTACACATCTGTTGAATACTAGTGGAATGATAGGATGAACATTTGAAGCAGTGTGCCGACGACCATAAAAGGATCAACATTTGCAGCAGTAAAAATACCCCAAAAACCCATCTTGGTGCCCCCTGGGGCAAGACAGCTACCCATATACCTGGGGCAGTTCGGTCTACAACTCCTTCCCGCGTGTTTTTAATGCAAGAGCAAGAGAGCTCTTTACACTTCAAGTAAGCTGTAATATATGTGTAAAGACTGACTGGGCTGTGAGTACAACAATCACTTTACACTTCAAGTAAGCTGTAATGTCTGCCTAAAGACTGACTTGGCTGTGAGTGCAATAATTAGCATGAGCCAAGAACTTACGCTGTCGATGTTCTCATCCTTGTGTGGTTTGTCCAAGGTGACACCGACGCCGTCCTGTCGTGACGTCTTTACTGCTGGTACGTTAATTGTTGTGTAATCGAATGGCTCTGTGTCGTCCACTGATGTAGTCATGTTGTGTACTGACTTTTGTGACTGGGGTTTGATGGTGGCACCTGGAATGATGACATCAAGTATATACAGGCAATACATATCAGTCAGTGTTGTAGTTTGATCATTATAATAGTTTACAGAAATTACAAAATAAATTATCTGGGAGTCTGACTTATCTGGGAGTCTGACTTTGTAATGAGTTGGTTGTATTTAGTCAGTTCTGTGTCATGGCGTGCAACACCCATAACTGTCATGTTCCTGAGAACAAAAACAAGAGTTGTGGTTGGATATGGGTTGTCGGAAGAGTTTAAAGTTAACATCGGTTAGAGGCAAGGAAATGACCCTTTACTCTTTATCATGGTGGTGGCACTAATCAGCAGGAAGATCAGCATGAAGGATGTTCTCAGGAAGGGGATGTATGCAAACGATCTGGCCATGATAGCAGACAAAAAACAAGAACTACAGGAAGTGTTGGAGCAATGGAAGGGGATGTTCAAGAAGCACGGACCGATAATGAGCCGGGAGAAGACAGAAGAGATGTGTGTTTGACATCAGAGAGAGGACTTGAACATTAGTTTGGATGATGAGGAGTTCAACCAAGTGGATGGCTTTGTGTAAAAAGTAAAGGTATGTTCTTATATAGCGCGGTATCCGGTCCATAGGACTGCTCAAAGCGCTTTACACTTCACACCCTGGCAGACCTGTTCATTCCAAAGCCATCTCAACTTCTTTGGGAAGTATTCAGCCACGCTGCAATTGCTGCGCGAAGGCTATTCGTTCACATATCCACCACTGTCTGTATTGCCAGGTACTCATTTATACAGCTGAGTGAACTGTGGCAACGTGGGGTGATCAAACTTGCCAAAGGTTCGAAGCGACCGCAGTGGGATTTGAAACCGGGTTCTCTCGACTGAGAGTCCGGCCTTCTAACCGGTATGCTATCGCACCCCTTGGTAACTTGGAGGAATGGTTAATGAGGATGAGCATTCAGAGGTAGAAATGCGATGCCGGATACAACAGGGAGCGAATGCTCGGGGAAAGGTAGAGGGAGTCATGTTGGACAGAAACATTTTGAAAAATCTGAAAAGGAAAGTATATTTTTTTACCTGGTGCCACAATACACCTATGTAAACATAACTAAATATCACCTTTGAGTGTGGATTACTGAAAAGCCAGACACCGCAACTTGTCGAATTGCATAACATTACATAACCTACTTAGTGGAGTCCTCAGAAACAACTCACCTTCCCTGTGAAACAGTTACGCCTGCTCACTAGGCCATATCAGATAACAGCTGGGCCTGTCCAGGATTTTCTCAACTCCCAATAGATGTGTGCTCTTCACATGGACTTGAGTAAAGATGACTGTGTCTAATTAACTGAAATAAACAAAAGTTGACTGCTAAGTAATTATATTATAATGTGACTTGTTCTGCTTTGATGTAACTTATCAGAGGGAGGCTGCACTAGTTTGAATATGTCCCCACCCCCCCTAATATACTGGTCTCCTGTCACTGTCATCTGTTTTCTCAGGCGGATTAGACGTCTTTGCATTCAGATAACGGTTTTGTCACTTTCATTAGTAATTTTACTTGGATTTACCTGGGATTTTACAATGGAGGAGACAACACGTGATAGTAGTAGTAGTAGTAGTAGTAGTAGTAGTAGAAAGAGTGAGGAGAAATGTCCACCTGCTGGTGGAATTAAGATGAAAATTGGTGGCTTCAAGACCGGCCGCTGTTACCACAAACCATCAGATGCAGCAATCCAACAGGAACCCAGTGGGGTTAACAGTGGGGTTTGGTTGCCACGGCTAAGCCAGGATGACTTTGACAGAGTGGTGCAAACCACTCCTTCAGGATTGCTGGCAGTTTCAGACGCAGAGGGTCGGCCAGGCACGAGCAAAATTCTACAGCCACAGCTTGATCAATGCCCTGACCTAACAGACATCTATCTTCAAGCTGACGTACAGACATATACTCATGCAGTTTCTGAAATGCGTCTACTTAGTGTGGACAAAAATGCAGCAATGTGGAATGATTGCTTTAAAGAGCATGCTAGCAGAGAGGACACATGTATTCTTCCACACTTCGAAGTACATGAGAAAAAATTTGGTTTGTGTTGGCAACAGTCATTGTCCTGTACAGCCTGTCACTACAAGTCACGTATGTATAAACTGTATTCCAAAGTAAACACGGGCAGTCATGTTCAGAAACCGTGTGCTCCAAATGTAGCCATCCATGTAGGACTACAAGATACAACGATGGGAAACACAAAGTTGCGACACATTCTGACAACAACAAACACACCTCCCCCAAGTCGAAGCGGGATGCAAAGGACATCCAAGCGGGTTGCCACAATTACTTCTCAGTCCACGACTGATGACCTACAGCAGAAGAGTGAAAAAACTAGAGATAAATGTTCTGCGTGAAAAACAGCTACGGTTGTGGACAGAGTGCAAGTCAAGCAGTGGGAACCGCGATTGAATGGCAGACGGACAAGCATGAGATTCTAGGTTTTCACATGGAAAACAAGCTATGCAAACTAGGCTCATCACTTCGCAATCAAGGTCAAAATGTGTCGTGCACAGGCCATCAAGGATGTACAGCCACGATTCGTGTGGTCGATCCAATGTCAGAATATGAAATAGGCCGCCAAATCGGAGTGAGCTTTGCCCAGCAACAGTTCGAACTAAAATTCGTTGCAACAGACGGTGATGCGAAAGCATTTTATGGGTTATAGGATGCCATGCCAACAGTCGCGGCAGAACGGCAGGCTGACACAACACATATCGGTCAGACACAGTTCTGACATATCATGAGAGCATCTTTCTCATCCAGAATGTTCCCGGGAGAGAGTGCCATGGTGAGAGCTGAACACAAGAAATTTTTTGCAGAGGATGTAAGAACACGATGCCAGAAAATCTATACTTTATGCTGGTGACATTAGAATGATAACTACTAAGATGCCAAAGATAATCCAAGCAACACTGGACTGTTATTCTGGCTCATGTCAGAACTGTCACCCACCGACATGGAATTGTCTGTCGTGGAGGCAAGCGAAACAACTGGTGGAAAAGGTCACACTTTATGCTGGTGACATTAGAATGATAACTACTAAGATGCCAAAGATAATCCAACAACACTGGACTGTTTTTCTGGCTCATGTCAGAACTGTCACCCACCGACATGGAATTGTCTGTCGTGGAGGCAAGCGAAACAACTGGTGGAAAAGGTCACAGCATTTGAAGGCATGTGGCCTGACATGACTCAATATGACAGATGAAGACCGAGCAACACTTAAAGGATTAATAGAAATGCGACTTGGAAATTCAGCACTCCAGATGACACGACACAGACTTACAACTGACAAGAATGAATCCATTAACCGATCATTCAGTGCTTCATTGCCGAAGAATGTTAAATTCAGTAGAAATGCATATGGACGAGTGAGTTCAGTGATCGATCGCATAAATTATGGAGCGGGGAATTCAATGCTGCGCAAGTTGGAGAATGTACATTGTCCTATTATGAGAGGTGGACAGGTCGCTACAGCTGTCAAGCAAATCCAGCATGAGGTGGAATACCAGAGACAATACAAACGTCGATCATCAGTGCGTCTGCATATCCGTCATACCAAGTTAAAGCGCATGCAGAACTACTTCGATTCAAACAGAAACCGCCATCCAGAAGATCGATACCTGAAGTGTCAGCTTGATCCAAAACCATCTACTCGTAAAGGGAAGAAAAGGCCAGCTTCAGAAACGCCAGCAGCAGTAGTTAAGCCAGTGGTCACAAGGAGTCGCCGCAGAAAGACAACACTGCCAACTGCAAACAGGGAAGATCATCCTTATTCATTGCGATCACGAAAGTCTGCTGATCACAGTTATGCCAGCAGAAAGTAGAGGGTAGATTATGAAACAAACAGAAAACAGAACACTTCTTACAAATGTGAACTTTCTACTTTCTCCCAGTTTCATCACTCATAGACCTGCAACCACAATACAAGAAACCACCAACAGACAATGGACCATGACTGGCACATGGTGCCATCTTGTGAGCTATACATCAATCGACATTCGAAGACATCACTCAGCATGGGCTGACAGACACAACTGCATAAGATTGACTACAGCAGACGACACTTTGAAAAAACTGAAGGATTCAACACATCTAGAAAAATGTAAGTTTTACTATTGCATTGCCATTGAAATACCTTGAATTACAACATACACTTTGGATATGGTGCATGACCAAAGCATACATTTTGACTAACACAATATTGCCTGTTGTTATTTATGGAATGTGGCTCCATAGAGATATGACTTGCTGTCAGACACAAACTGTTATGACAAAGATGACTGGCATCTAAGCCAGGTTCAACACGTGTCATTTTGTGTTCAAGCATATAACTTTAACGATGCACTGTAACCGTTCTGTAGCCACACTCAAAACGGCAATTAATCACACCATAGTCACTGAATTTCCCTTTTTTGCACCCTGTCCACAACTGACACTGCCCATTGGCAGACAATACCACCTTTTCTTGTAATTTTGCAGTGTACTTTTTACAAAAATCAACATCCATGTTTTCTGTTTCCGTTGCCATGACACTCTATTTGGAGTCAGACCACAGTTGGGAATTGCATTGGTGGCCATGTTAACGTTTTGTCTGATTATAAGAAAACCTGACCATCAAAAATTCTGAAATAAATGTGCAGCAACTGCCATCATCTCATTGACATGCTCACCAACGTTTATCAAAATCACATGCCTCCAGCTCTTTTAAAATGCCCCCATGTGCGATACCCGTCAATATTTACAAAAAAAAGCTGTGTATTCATGCGCCCACGATTTTGTAAGTTAAGGGAATTTGTTAGAAAAAAATTTGTTTAGTAATCAATAAACAACTATTGCTTATAGTAAGATCATGATAATATAATAAGCACACAGGTCAATGGAAATATACTTACTTGAGACCACTTTGCACAGCAGATGGTCTCGAAAGGGTAGTTTTCCCTTTTGCCCCATAACACAGAACAAACTCATAAGGCCATGAGTCATCAGTGACCGCATAATGGCCCTGCAGGATCTAGCAAGGCTTGCACCCTCTAGTGACGAAAGAATTTGAATCTGTGTAAAATAAATATATATTTTATATAAAATGACAACTCTATTTTAAAGGAACAAAGTTTGATCATTTTTATATTATAAAATTGTTTGCATGCATGCATGCACGCATGCACGCACGTGCGCACACAAGTACATATGTATGTATGCACTTGCAAAAACTCATTATTGTCACTCACAAGCAAATTTTTATTCCTAAACCAATAATAAATAGGTAATTTTAATCTTTTGCTTCCCATGTTATAATGTTGGACCAACAATCAGTTACAGTCAGAGTATCTGTAGCTATATGAAGTGAACTTGTCTTGAAGGAACACAAACATTATTGACTAAACAATTATGAAGCTGGACCATTTTGATATTCATACATTCATGAAATAATTTATATTTCACACCTTTAAGCATAATTTGAAATGTCACAATAATTCCTAGAAATAGGTTCTGTATAGAAAGCTTTCCAAATTAATTTAGACTCTAAGGTTTCTTCAAAAATACAGTAAAAAAGCAATGCCACTTCATAATTGACTCAAACATATCTTAAACATACTAAATCAATTCCTTATGTCATCATCTTCACCCAACTGTTTTTCAAAATTGCTCAGTTCATTGAGTGTGTTCAGTTTCTTGCCATTAGGCAGAATGGTGTCTAATGTCAAGTCATCATCTGGCTGTGAAGTGAAGAGAGATAATTTTATCTCCTGCATTGTTTTCTCCAATTTCTCTAGCTTGACCAGAACTGAAAAATTTAGACAACTATATCCGCTTGAATCGATGCAAGCAATTTTAGGTGGGGCTTCCCCCTGCAAGCAATCCCCAAAGGGTGAGAAAGAAGTACATTTATTTATGGGAATTGTGCCAAGGCTAAAAAGAGTGTCAAATCTTCATTTGGGGTTCCCTGATTATGGAATGACCAATGCCAGCAATTTTAATTGGGTCCGCCCCCTGCCAGCAACCCCCAAATGGTAAGAAAAGGGGCATTTATTTAATTGAATGATGCTTATTTAATGGGGTGACAAGGAGGATAAAAACAGTGTCAAATTTTCCCATGGGGTCCCCTGAGTAGGGAAAGACCAATGGTATATTAGCACTTAAAACGGCCTACGTGTAAAGAAGCATAAAGGAGTACCTTGAATGCAGAAGGAGCTCGACATCATCTGTGATCTGCCAGGACTCTCCATTTGCAGTCCATCACCCTGTGGATGTTGTTGTTTGCCGAGAACTTGCGGCAGCTTAAGTTGGGCCTGGGATGAACTGCAACTAGGTCGAAGTG
This sequence comes from Lamellibrachia satsuma, assembly GCA_033239005.1. Lineage (NCBI taxonomy): Eukaryota > Metazoa > Annelida > Polychaeta > Sabellida > Siboglinidae > Lamellibrachia > Lamellibrachia satsuma. The sequence goes on from BSQZ01000036.1 coordinate 105,851, forward strand.
GTGGCTCTGTACGCTTAGAAGATTTACCTCTGGGCAAATCACTGCCACTTTCAGTATCCAGTGCTGTATTGAACATAAATGTTACAATTATATATTATTATCTATTAGTTTATTTGACATGAAAGTCACAGTGACACGAAATATTTAGGATATACATTTGGACAGAGACATCACATTCTTACAATAGAGAAACCAAGCAGACAAAACTCAGACTTCTTCAATAAATAGCCATTAGACCTGTACAAGTGAATCAGTTGACATTTAATGTCCACATTATGTTATAGTATTCAACAAGTGTGATAGACATGTGTACAGTAAATGCACGATACTTTTGATATTAAAATCATAGCTCGTTAATCCAGACACATACAGTGGGTATCAAGGTGTCAGGATTAACCAAGTTCCACTGTCCTTTGTTGTACATTAACTATATTTTATGTATTTTTGTATAATTGTTACCTGAGAAACTGAAAGGAGGTGGAGGGAGTGCAACTGTTTCCACAGTATCTGGAGTTTCCTCAACTTCTGAATCTGAAACTATTTTCAGGGTTGTACAGAGTTTGTCTTGGTACAATACCGATATGTTCTTGAAGTTAAACCTACAATCAAATTGATATTTGTCCAGAATCAGACACCAAAGTCTTTCATAACAACAGAATGTCCACAAATCACATTTCAAAATCATTTGTGAAAATAGAAAACATGTACACCACATTAACTTCCTACCAAATAAGGTAGAATAAGAAATGTGTTGAAAACACATGTACACACTATACTTATGAATGTTGAATAATGTATGATATAAAATTTTACAATTGATTTTATTTGAATAAAAAGTCCATGTACAAATGTTTGGATAAAAGTATTGGTCATCTTTAAAATTCTGTAACATATAGACACCTCTCATTACAGACCGCTCTACTGGGAAGATATACATATTGGATGATAAAAGCAAATATGAGATGGGGCATTTTAATTTTCATTACCATCTTCTCCACACTCCTCACTAACTACTGCCGGTGAATCAGGAGATTGGTAGCGTTTTGGCTTTTGGCAATGCCGCTTCCCCTGTGCTTCATCTGGCTCAACATTAGATGTATCCTCTGCCTTTTTCGCATACTTGGAAGCTGTCTCATAGTCGGGGTACTCTGAATTAATCAGGAAAATGTCTCAACTTACAACAAAAACAAAGGATCTCCTTGCCTAAATGGACAAATGTTTAACAATTATTGGTTGGCAGTATACAATACATTTAGAATCAATGAAGCCTGTTGTCACACACTCACAAATGGGTTGATGACAATAGCATGAATTAATTTGTTGGTAAATTGTTGTAAAGCATGCATATACAATGTTGTCGGCCTTCTCATTTTCCATTTCTAATTAATTACAAAATAGCCAATGGTGCGTTTTTGATTCTAAAAACAATCACATTTTGACAATTCTCTATCATGAGAACATGACTGCAACAAACCACCCCTCCTATATTCTACTTTACATATCATGAATCTAATATGTAACTATGAATAATGTGCATTACCAGTTTTGCCTATGATGCGAACATTGTATGCTGTCCACTGCGCCTTGTCAGGCATTTCATTCCTCTTTATTTTCTTCTTCTGATCATTTCCAGATGGCCAGTAGTAAATTTTCTGCCAAGTTAAACAAATATGACAAAGATAACTAACATTAAATTAAATAGTTAATGTAACAAACTGACATTATCTTTGTCTATTTGTAGATGTATTTAAGTATACATATTGAGAGACAAAAAGTTTGGCTATTTGATATTTTGGCTGCGTTTTCTGTCACGGGTTTTCTCAAAATATAACCCAAATGTTTTTACACGAACCCTCCCCCTCTCCACTAAAACAAATTCTTATGTAGTCAGCCTGGGTAATGTCTGCAAATAACCAATTAAGCCATAATTTGGAATCACACAAAAATTGCATTTTTATTACTTACCCCATCTCTCTTTTTTCTATCCATGATGTTGGTACGCATTCCACTTCCACAGCATCACCTTCTTTGAAAAGAACCACAGAGTATGGCATGGCTACACTGAAACCAAGGAGATGTGAAATCAAATCAAAACTGTTTACAAATCAGCTTGTACAGTTTTACACAGGCAAAGCTTATATTTTCTCTATGCTTTAAAATAATTGAAAAATTTAATATTAATTACACTGACATTCAACGAGTTCCACAGTTTTGTCCCATACTAATACATAATCAATGACATAGCCCAAGCTTCTATCAGTTGATACATAGGTTCTAGAAAACTGATTTTGTTTTCATGTGCACCATGCATTTCTATGCCTTACAAATTACATATGAATGTTTTATTCATCTCTATATTTTAATGTTTGTAATATGTTAGCTATAACAGGTGGCTCAAATATCATGGCTATTAACATAATACAATATGATTTTTTACAAAGGACATTAACAAAGTAAGCATGTGTGTGTGCGTGTGTACCTCAGTAGTCATGAAGGAGCTGAATAAACACAATGTCACTGCCAGAGTCCATCCTTATACATCTCTTAGTTAGGACTTTTCCTTCACAATTTTCATTTCATAGTTTGTTTTCCGCACTTTGCAGCCACCAATAGTCCGAGAATCACAGGGGTGCATAAATAAAGCCCCTGGTGAATGGTAAATTCTGCATTTGTATGTGTATTCTTGTCTATTCTCCACACAAACCACTTCACAGTACTAGATCTGTATGCATTATCTGGCCGTCTATGATAAATATGTCTTTGTAGAGTTGTATACTCCTCTTCATGTTGTATTTCTTCAAAGAGTCTTTTCACAATTTGGGCGGCAGGATTTCTGCCAGACCTCACCTTTCTGATGATTCACTCTCACTGTATGATTCTACTTCCCTGTCAGTAGGGATGTCATAAGTAATAGTATCACTGTATGCATTGTCATCATAATCATCATTAGTAACATTGTCACTATGGTGGTCATGTTCATCACTGTGGTCATGTTCAACACTGTGGTCATGTTCAACACTGTGGTCATGTTCATCACTGTGGTCATGTTCAACACTGTGGTCATGTTCATCACTGTGGTCATGTTCATCACTGTGGTCATGTTCAACACTGTGGTCATGTTCATCACTGTGGTCATGTTCAGCAATTGTGTTATGCTCAACTTGGTCATTATTGCTTTCTTGAAATTCTGTCACATCTTCTGATGTTTCATTTTCGGAAGTGTCTCCAATTAATTCACGTGTATCTGCATCTATTTTGGACTTTATTCTCTTTTCCGACATCCATCTTCTGCAATATTCCCGTTTCCGTGCTCTTTTCATATGGGCACTCAACGCGTCTATATCCTGCTCAAACAAATTTCCTCTACAACTAATGATGCAGAAGATGAGTCATGGCAGATGTTATATGTTGGCCAATCCCCTACTAAATGGACAGTTGATCAACAGAACCCCTAGCTGGCAGATAACCCTGTTGAAACTTGGAACTTAATTAGTGTTGCTGCTAGGGGTAGTGTAGTACTACTATACCACCCCTTGCTATAGTGATGATTACACAAAATAAGTAATGTCACTGGACACAACTGTCTCAGATCTACACAGTGTTAAGTTGGTAGATTAGCCTTATATTTGACAAGGATAACATTTGGGAAAGTACATGTGACAGCGTGCTGCATTTTGAGACTGATCTTGACATCAAGTTTAACAATGAAAAACAATACATTTGTAATACTAATACATTCTAAGTGACTTTTGGTTATTCATCAGTTAGCTACATACATCTACAGTCGAGCCTTGTTATAACGCGGTAGTCGGGGTCCACGACTTCGGACCGCGCTGTAAGCGAGGCGCGTTAGGTGTTCTCATATCTGCCACCAGGGAGCTACTAAACAACAGCGACCCCCGCCCGCTGCACCAAGCCCAAGAACGCTGTCGAAGCCCCGTGTGCTTGCACCATTATCTTATACGGCAATATGCAGTTTATGGAACTTATTAAACGAGTATACTAGCATCAACGTGTATTATTTTTAAATGTCACACCCTCTTGACTCTTGAACTGAATAAAACACACGTACGTATTTTGTTATGGAATAGATCTACTACGATGATGATGTACTGGACCAACAGGCCTACGAATCGAAAATAATAACCTGGACCTGAGCAGCCGAAAACGTATATGATTTGACAAACGTAGTATGTAAGCTAATAAAACACAGAAAAATACAATAGGTAGAATTAATAATTGTTTCACCTCGTCTTTCAACCGATCTCGACCGAAGCATACATTTATTACGCACCACTTAACATCGTTTCATATGCGGATGACGAATTCGTATTTTCGTTGGTTTCGCGTCGCGAAAACGATTAAATTTACGATGTAATGTAATATTACGCGGATTCGGATATAACGCGGTCGGTCGTGGATCCCTTAAACCTACTTAGAATTGCTTTGACAATTCTCAAGAAACATTAGGTGAACAATGTCAATGAACGAGTATCAACGTGTTGTTTGTTTTGCGCTGCCGCCGACATCAATCGCTGTCGCTGGCTTCGCTTCGCACATTTTGATATTATTATAACATAAAAAAAAAATTTATTACATTTTTGAAAAATGTTTCTGATGTTTTTAAAACAGTAGTGTTTGCTGGGCTCAGCCATAAAATTAAAGCTTTTCTGATACCTTTCAAAGTGAAACGTTTTAATAAAACATTAAAATTATTTTTTTGTGATGTTATGCTCCTTTGTCAAAAATGTTTTTATGATGTTATATATATGTTTTAATAAAACATTGTTCAAAAAAGGTTTTTCAAATGTTTCCAAGATGGCACATTTTGATATTATTATAACATTAAAAAAACATTTTTCTGATGTTTTTAAAACAGTATTGTGTTTGCTGGGTTTAACCATAAAATCAAAGCTTTTTTGATACCTTTCAAAGTGAAATTTTTAATAAAACATTAAAATAAAATTTTTGTGATGTTTATGTTCCTTTGTCAAACATGTTTTTATGATGTTATATATATGTTTTAATAAAACATTGTTCAAAAAGGTTTTTCAAATGTTTCCAAGATGGCACATTTTGATATTATTATAACATTAAAAAAACAATTTATTACATTTTTGAAAAAAAATTCTTATGTTTTTAAAACAGTATTGTGTTTGCTGGGCTCAGCCATAAAATGAAAGCTTTTCTGATACCTTTCAAAGTGAAATGTTTTAATAAAACATTAAAATAATTTTTTTTGATGTTATGTTCCTTTGTCAAAAATGTTTTTATGATGTTATATATATGTTTTAATAAAACATTGTTCAACAATGTTTTTCAAATGTTTCCAAGATGGCAAATTTTGATATCATTATAGCATATACAAAAACATTTTTATGACATTTTAGAAAACATTTTTCTGATGTTTTTTTAAACAGTATTGTGCTTGCTGGGCTCAGCCATAAAATCAAAGCTTTTCTGATGTTATAAAAACGTTATGTGTTTGCTGGGCGGTCACATCTCACCGGCAGCAGAATACGTTCGACCGCAGTGATGACGAGGTTGTTGTCGGCTGGACGATAGTAAGCCAGATGTCAATAGATCGTGGAGACGGCGATGTTTCATGACGACGGCTGACGCGGACGCTCTGGTGTCACACACGGGGAAGACAGTTGAACGGTCAGCTGGACGTACAGTATGTCAGCCGGCAATATGTCGTGGAGACGGCTAACGTGTCGTGACGATAGCTCGTCCGGACGCACTGGTGTCGCGCGCGCGGGGAAGGCAGTTGAACAGTCGGCTGAACGCTCTGTAAGTCGGCCGTCAACATGACTTGGAGACGACCAACGTGTCGTGGACGGTCCCATTACGTTGATACCCCTTTTAATATAATGTACCACGCCAAAAGCGAAAACATCATGGGTACAATTATTGCATAACCTGGTCATGCCCCATGCCTAACAATAAACTTCCAATGTGGGCTCCCACACCACACTTGGATACTATTATTGCATAACTTGTCGATGCAATTCGTCTATATACACTCTAACATTTACCTCACCATATTCAGGAAAATAGTTCATATAATAGCAATTCGCAGAAATTCGACATTATGACACCTACTTGTGTAAACACACAAAATGGGGATAGGCAACAACGATCCGATTGAAGTGATCGTTTATACTATTTCCTCTCGGTCCTTCTTTGATGACATGGACATCTAAATCTAAATCTAAATCATGCCATTGCTACTGTGTCTTTGAAATTGTACACAATTCAAATACTTTTCAAATTTCAACTAATTGTTACTATGACAATTCAGTTTTGCATTTGTTTGTACTTCACTGTGCCAGTAGTCCCCTCTTATAAGGTCACCCGTTCTGTAGAGGTACAAGGGCTGTAATGTGTTTTTGTGTGCGTTTGGTGTTTAAATCCGTGACCTTGCATTTTACAATATATTGCCATGAATTGACAAAAGTGAGCAAGTGACTATGGTTTTTTAAATATCGGATAAAACATATTTTGGTTTGCTCTCTTGTGCATATTACGGAACAGTAATTGTACACCATTCTTTGGACTATTTGACTAAGTGTATTTATAAAAATTATTAGTACTTTGTTGTGACATGGTTATTTGTTGACATTGTGTCACTTGCTCCATTTCCTGAAAATTGGTAGATTTAACAAGGAATGACCTTATTGGGTATGAGAACTGCAGACTGATTGCATGGCTGTCGCAATAACACATGATGCTATTGGTCACACACTTACTCCCTTTTCTCATAATAAAACACTAATCCATTGTCACTTGCTCCTTTATGCTGTGTCATCTGTAGAAAATCTGCCATCTAAAAGGTTTTATTATGTTAAGGTGAGACATGGCAGCTCGGTTGGATTTTTTTTGTGTCATCTGTAGAAAATCTGCCATCTAAAAGGTTTTATTATGTTAAGGTGAGACATTGCAGCTCGGTGGGATTTTTTTTAAATTTGCATAGTGTAATTTTTTCATGCCAATTTGTAGAGTGGGTCATACTGAGTAAAAAATATATTTAACTTTTTTTTGCCAGATCCCCCGTTTCCATGGTAACAAACAAAATGGCCACCATTTTGAACAAATATTGGCAAATTTGGAATCGATGCCATGTTTTATTGAACAATCATTATAATTCTTGCAGAATCAAATTAAGTGTGCTGTCTATTACACTGCACCAGAAAATATTATTAAAACAAAAATTGTTTTATTTCATTTTTATTTATTTGTAATTTTCGAAAAATATACTTATTTTTTGGCTAAATATACTTGTATAACTTTCAAACTTTTGATTATTTGTATAATGTAATCTGGTGGCTGTCTAGAGGAGAATAAGCTGGATACAACATTCCAAAGTTTTTTTTTTATTAAAACAAGAAAATTATTTTTAGCAGTGTGTATGCACAAAGTGACAATTGTGTATACGTGTATATCATAAATACACAAGAAGACATTTAGACACATGCTATACAAGTACACATAAAAAAATTTGACAATTTCTCACCCGTTGCGCTTCATCAGACACATCACCTGCAGTGGAAGAGACGCCACAGGAGTGACTTCTTCAGCTGATGGCTCTGGTCGCTGTTGAAAATAAATAAATGAAAAACTAACAAATACAGTATTTCAATGTACGTAGTTTCTACGAATAACTTCAAAAACAATGTTTATATGATGTAACAAACATTCACTTATGTTTTGTTATACACTGAGCAGAACCAAATAATGTTTAACTTAGTAGAACTTTAATACATACTGTTATAGTGGCAGTGCTCGTATTTCTTTTCCAGTAGCGATGGTGGATGATAGAAGGCATCTGAAAATCATTGTAGTCTGCATCCAGAAATACCTAACAAACACAAAGAACACATTGCTATTATGACGTTTTGATTGGGAGAAAATATTGCCTACAATGTGTTATAAAATGTATTCTATATATAAATTACCGTATCATTTTCCTTAATTTTATATGCACAGGTTATGCATTCATTAGCATGTTTAGGGGAGACCTGGTTATTATTTTTTTACTTTATTTTTTAACTTAGAAAGCTGAATGTCTCGGGGAATGTGAATAATTAAAAAGTAAAACTGGGAGATTTGTTTTATGATGGGTCATTCCCATGGAAATGGTGGCCATCTTGCTTTTTCAAGGTGTTTCTTGTACCTTGGTATCTATGAAATGCATTGAAAATTGGTTTGTCACTTGAATACATCTACCTGCACATGGCCATAGGGAGTTTTTTTCTAAGAATATACAAACAAATTTGAAGAATACACTCTCCTTTGTCATTGGCTAGTCATTGCTTTTCAAACCGAATCCATGAAAAAGATGACAACATTGTATTTTCAATCTATAAAAACAGTTAAGATGCATTATTTAATGAATCCTGTTAGACAAATGTGTGTACATAAACTGATGTACAAATTTACATCATAAATATGCATGAAGACATTTAGACACGTGCCATACAAGTACATTGGAACCTCACTATTAAAGTCACCCTCGGGACTGGGCCAAAGTGATCTGATTAGCGAGGGACTAATGTCCTATATTTTACTGTTATGGATATCATTTGGGAATATTCCACGATGACCATATTTACAAGGTGACCTTATTACCGAGTTGACCGCAACGTGAAGTTCGACTGTACACATCAATTAATTTTGACAATTTCTCACCTGGTGTGCCTCAGCAGATACATCTCCTGCAGTGGACGTAGATGCCACAGGAGGGACTTCTTCATCTGATGGCTTTGAACAGCCAAAAAAAATTTATGTGAAAAAATTATATTTAAATATGACAAATATCAAGTAACAACACTTACTGATTCTGAATACTGCAAGACAGAGTTATGTACATATGCACAAAGTGACAACAACTGTGCAAATGTGGATATCATATATGCACATGAAGACATTTATACACATGCTATACAAGTATACATATAAAAATTAAGTTTGACAATTTCTCACCCGTTGTGATTCATCAAACACATCACCTGCTGTGGAAGTAGATGCCACAGGAGTGACTTCTTCAGCTGATAGACCTGGTCGCTGTTGAAAATAAATAAATGAAAAATGTATGAAAAGCATGGAATGTCAGTATAAGTTATATGAATAATTTTTTATGTTTAAACTATATGATTGAATTTGAAACTTTCTCAACCGTTGTCTTTCTGGCAGATACATAAACTGTGAATGAAACAGCTGGCGAGACTTCTTCAACTGATGATTGTGATTGTTGTTGATATTAAAGAAACATAAATGACAATTATTGTTGGTGTTATTTACGCCACATACCATTGTTAGTGAACACTATTTACTAACAGACAATTATGTTTGTTTGTACGTATACCAGACAATTACAGTATGTTAACTTACTGGCAATAACCTCACATACAGACTAGATCTCTTCATTCCACCCCATTCCTTAATCCTCTGTGGATTGTCAATATTTGGTGGCAATGTCACCAACCTGAGGCCTTCAGAGGCTGGACAGCACCTGCAATGTTAATTAAATGCCAGAAGGATAGTACAGTATTTTTTCTTGAGTACTTCATCGAGTCATGAAACTTACATGCAACTAGGCGTGCACCAGTTTAACATATGCTTACTGTCACCTACTTAGTAACATGCATGTTTAACTCTTCTGAAGTTGTTATGCTAAATATTGGTTACATACTCACTAGTCTTATCCTCTTCATACTGTAGTTAGCGCATAAGGCCAATGATACTGATTGCAACATTATTAATTCAATTTGCATGGTAGTCAAATATGTGTATTTCTTATATCTAACGTAGCATCTTCAACTAAACAACTGAATTACTTAAATATGATTCATAGTGCTATCACCTAATGTTTGAAGATACCTGCACAACTCAAATCCCCCTTGAATCTGTGGGAATGCCGCCTTCAGCTGCTCCACAAAGCTATCTTGGTTCGCATTCAAACTAAATTTAATCTTAGTTTGTGCATACGTCGGATCTATAATACACACATTTTATAATGTAATATTGTTACCAAAAGCAGTTTTTGTTTAATCAGCTTAGCGTTCATTTACTGGCATACTTCATCTGTGACACTGTTTTAGTGCACAGTTTACACTGTAAAACATACACTACATTGTGACTAAACTGCAATTTGTGCTTGATGATTGAACACTGACACTATCACTTCACTGTCAATGACTCTGAATTAGTGAATATAAAAAAACAGTGTTGTTCTTAGCAAGTACTTACCAATTTTAGACAAGGGAGAAACTTGATTTAATCCTATAAGTTAAGTCACTGCTTAATTCTCCGACAAACTATCCATTCTTTGCGCACCAAAAAATAATCAGTACAGTACAGCGGAACCAAGATAAACGACCAATAATGTCTTTATTATCAAACCTGCTTCTCCGACTCGGTGTCGTTTCCTTCGGAAATGTATGTTTCCTGTTCCTGCCGCAACAACAACAACAGAAACTGTCCACGTTTTCCAGCCACGATTAATTTGACCAGTCCTGGTTCTTGCTGGTGGAATGTTTCGGAATTGTTGAAATCTACAAAAAAATTACTTTATACGCAACGCGATAACGTTTATCAGCCATTGCCGGCGTTCCCCAACTTCATGCATGCAATGTATGCTGGGTAATTATGACACTGCATGCCCTAGATAAGGGTGTCCACCGATAACTAGGGAGTAGTGGAAAAAGACAACCAAAGCAGTGCGGCAGTACAATAATTACACTATATGATACTATGAATCAGTATTTATGCCGGTAAACCATACGGGCCGTTGCCACACTCGGGTAGCGACACGATATTTTAGCTCCACAAGGCACAAATGGCAATATTCTTTTATATGGCAATGACGCACACGCACGCGCGCGCGCACGCACGCACGCACGCACGCACACATGCACGTACACATGTGTATGTGTGTGTTGTTCACCCATACGTGGTCTCCATGAACTAATGTTGAAATAATTGGCGTTCGAATGCTTGGTTGTGGAGTATAGCCTATAGCAGTATAGGGGGTCAATACAAGTCTAGAATAGAAACTGGTAACTGTAACATTGTGATCGTCGTCAATAAAGAATATACACGGGTCTACTATAACAAGCCTAGCTAGGCCTACTTACGCTTCTACAACATTCCCATTACGGACGGTAGCTCCGGCCGGCGTGTTTTCATTCTCACTTTGGAGGTTTCAAAGCGCTCGGTTGACTAAAGTCTGCAATCGCCCAATATCCATCGCTGAGTTATTCACTTTTTCAGAATTTCCGTTGGAGGCTAGTAGACCCTTACTGACCAGCGAACAATTTTTCATTTCTTGCATACCAAACTGTCAAAGCGTGCCCGGTCTGAGCACAGGATATCAGTTTCAAGTAAAGTGATATCCACTTCGATGCATTCCATTGTTTGGATTACTTAATTTAACTGCAAACCATGTACACTTGATCAGACTACCAGGCAGAGTGGCGTCCACTGAAACGAAAGACATTGAAATAATTATTAGTACAACAACATCTTGGTAATTAAAACATACATGCGGGCAGTTTCGGAATGGGGGCAAAGTGGAGATGATTCTCACTTGGGACGGACCATTGTGAGAATTCCCAAAATGCCCACCCAAGTTGGAATGGACTAAACGTTGATTCTCACTTGGGACAGACCATTGTGAGAATTCAGAAAACGATCAAATGGATTACGGTGTATTTGAACTCTGCCCGGCATAATGTTTCTTAGAAGATGTGCTCAGTCGAGGTGTGCTGAGCGTATCTTGAAATTGACACATGCACCTGTATAAGATCATGTCCTGCGGTAGAAAATAATAATAGGCTTCTTTAGCACATAGAGCTTTGAATTTGAACATGTACAATGGAGGGCCTAGTTGTTATAGGTACTTCACTTGCTACCAGTTCATAATTGGTTAGCCAGCGTAGATGTTGAAACATGTCCTTTGTGTGTGGTGTGAATGTGTTGAAGCTGTAGCGGAGCAAAAAAGGGGGTAATTAACTAGCTAATCATGCGGTGTTTGTTTTGTTTATTCCGACTTTGCCCCTTCTTGTATTGTGCAGAATGGGAATAATACCGTTAGTTCAAGCGTGCCGTTGTGAAAACGTGTGTGCTGACGTCCTTTTTGTACTGGATGACCATATATTGTGTATAACATTCAAAATACTGACTGTATGACAAACCAACGGAACGCAATATTTATAAATGACATAAAGCTTATTCCTACTTTGCCCCCCGACTTAAATGGTGCAGAGTTGGAATGATACTGTTATTTCGTTTAAACTTACATGTACAAGCGTGGATTTCATAATGTTTCGCCTAATAACGTGTGTGAAATTACAAATGCTAACTGTGTGACACCAACGCAACGCACTATCATTGATTAGCGTGTAGTTATAAAGTTTATTCCCACTTTGCCCCCCGACTTAAATGGTGCAGAGTTGGAATGATACCGTTATTTCGTTCAAACTTACATGTACAAGCGTGGATTTCATAATGTTTCGCCTAAAAACGTGTTTGAAATTACAAATGCTAACTGTGTGACACCAACGCAACGCACTATCTTTGATTAGCGTGTAGTTATAAAGCTTATTCCCACTTTGCCCCCCGACTTAAGTGGTGCAGAGTTGGAATGATACTGTTATTTCGTTTAAACTTACATGTACAAGCGTGGATTTCATAATGTTTCGCCTAAAAACGTGTTTGAAATTACAAATGCTAACTGTGTGACACCAACGCAACGCACTATCTTTGATTAGCGTGTAGTTATAAAGCTTATTCCCACTTTGCCCCCCGACTTAAGTGGTGCAGAGTTGGAATGATACTGTTATTTCGTTTAAACTTACATGTACAAGCGTGGATTTCATAATGTTTCGCCTAAAAACGTGTTTGAAATTACAAATGCTAACTGTGTGACACCAACGCAACGCACTATCTTTGATTAGCGTGTAGTTATAAAGCTTATTCCCGGCAGTGACCGGCGGCACCACAGATGTGACAGCTGATGTCATGATGGAGGTGACAGGTGGCACAACAGATGTGACAGCTGACGTCATAACAGAGGTGACCGGCGGTGTGACAGGCGGCACAACAGATGGGACAGCTGATGTCATGGTGGAGGTGACAGATGGCACAACAGATGTGACAGCATTGCATTGCTAATGATATTCTCAACATCTTCCTCATCCACCACTCCAGTTCTGCAACCTGGAAAGTTACCACGTGCCTGCTGCCCATAAACAACCTCAAATGGCACCTGTTTGGTTGTCTCTGATTCTTGGGTGTTCAGAACATACATAATTCTTGGCAAAACACCCGCCCATGAAAACATTGCACCACCGTGCTTTGTTGGATCATGCTCCTCCCTCAACTTGGCCAGCTTGTCCTCTATTGTCCTGATGCCTCTTTCGACAAGTCCCTATGACTGCGAATGTCGGGGCCTGCCATGGACAAAGATTGTTCAAACAGGGACGCCAACACCTGGTTAACAAACTCGCGGCCATTGCTCCAAATTCAATATCATTAAAAAAATCCGCGGCGTACCCATGTATGCTAACACGCGTTCCTCCAAGCTAATAGCTACTTCGTGTGCAGTCTTGGTTTTCAGAGGGTAAATGATATTGAATTTGGAGTAATAATCCATGACATGACATATGTAATGGTAGCAATTATCAGGAGAATGACGCATGTCTATCAAATCAATCTGAATACGGTTAAGGAATTCTGTCTCCACAATTGGCTTAAGGGGAGCTTTAGTTGTGTTAGGAGCTGCCTTCTGGCATGTGGGGCATGTCCTACCAAACTGCTCTACATAACTTCTTGGCATCCCATAGTAGTCCCTATGTGCTCGTTGGCAGTCTGATGGCGACATGTCACTGCACCCACCTGTGAAAAAACATTCAGACATGAATGCAATGGAATCTAAGATGGAATGAAAATATTATTGACACAACACAAAAAATAGGGCCCTTACAATGACTTATTATTTTCACTAACTAACACTTGAGGTGACACATATTTCCAATAATATTTTTTCACAATATTTATTAATGGTATGACTCCAGTTTGGTGTTGTTAGTAATTGTCCTGACACTGTGAAAAATCTACAACTGGCACCTGAAGAATTAATTAGGATGACTGCTAATCAAAGGATACTTGCATGGCCTCCCAGGTGGGGTGCAGTACTGTCACTGTGAAATGGCTTCCTTTTATTGTTGCATTACCACCAGTCATGAATGTCATACTTAACAGATTACAAGGACAGCTTCAAGTCAGCCAGAATGGGATCCACACCTGCCTTAGCATAGAAGCCAGTTAATTTAACTGCAAACCATGTACACTTGATCAGACTACCAGGCAGAGTGGCGTCCACTGAAACGAAAGACATTGAAATAATTATTAGTATAACAACATCTTGGTAATTAAAACATACATGCAAAGTGACACACCCTCAAGTTATCAATCTAGTTTATACACATTGAAATGTTCCTTCAATGAGTCTTCATATATTTTTAATCCAGCCAAACATTTCAATAACTCCTAGCTATTTAGTTATGTTGTCTTTGTGAATTGCACCTGGGCCAATGTTACCATACCGGTAACATTTATGGACAACATTAGAATTAATATGTTAAAACGTTCATCGGGCATAAAACAGAGGAAATTCAACATATTTATGTACGTACCTCGCTTGGGAATGACAAGCACATCAGTGATGTCGAGTTCAGGGAAGCTGATCAGCTGAAATCGCTTACGCTTGATCCACCAGCGAAGTTTGGGGTCGGTGACCGCATTTGGTCGTTGTAGATGTTCAACGATTTCATCATGTTTCGTCTCTGATATCACTTTCGAATTTTTAACTGATAGCAAATGGGTCACTACTTCGGACATGCAAGTCTTATGATCATTAGCCATATTCAAACGATACAACGTTTACTATATTGTAAAACGTCACAAGTCAATGGTTATTCTACAAGATAATTCACTCAACGAAACATTTAACACTAAATAAATTATCGCAAACAATGTAATACAATGATCATAACATGTACGCAAATGAAAAGTCAGTCAAGCACGTGTAATGAAATAAACCACACATATGCAACTCGAACAATGTACGTCTCACCACTGCGAATATTGCCGAACGACTGACAGATCTATCATCTCCACTTGGGCGGGCATTGTGGGATTCCCACAATGACCCGCAAGACATCTTTCAATTCACTTTGCCCTGTACAAAACCATATAAAACAAACAGAGAATATGAATATGAAACATAATAACTTTAATATGAAACATAGTAACTTGAATTGCGGGGTCTAATGTTTTTTTTAAGATAACGATTATTAACATAAAACGTACAACACCCATATGTTACATTGAATAAAGATAGCAACAAACGACAGCCATTTGTGTATGTTTTCCAACGTTGTATGCTTACATTGGGCAGTATGTTGCTAGGCAAAAATGTTCGCCCCGCTCTTCGTCTCTGGGGCGAAAGTCCTGACGGGCATTTGCTAACTCGCCATTTTGGCAGTTCCGTAGCCATTTGGCTACGGAACTAATAACTTAAGTTTTAAAACCGATACGCACTAACCGTTTCACATGTGTATTCCGTGACATACAACCGACGATTGGGCGTCAAGAAACTGAAGAAATGTGCTCCAAATAATTACTTATGAGTACTTTTATCGGTGACATAGAAAACATTTCACAATTAGCCGCCATACTGTCCATTCGTGTAGAATGAGGCCAGAATGGGCCAGCAGCACAGACATAAATAAAACACCCGTTAGTAAGTTAGTAGTTTATAGGGGCATTATTAATGATGTAACTCTATGGCCAGCAGACGGCAATTCTTAGCGTGACCTTATATAGATCTATGGAAATCCCGCTTGCTAATCTCGCTCACAACAACATCCGGTTATATACAAACCTTGACAATCACATGCGTTCTGACAAAAAGGTAATAATTTCATACTTTTACATGGTTATTGTCAGGTAACTTTAGTGATATACATATAAGAATGCATACAGACACGAAAGACGTGTTTATTGCTCTGTTTATGGCGTTTTTGTAAGGTTTCACGTTTCATGAAAATACTTACGTTTCGGCCGAGCGAGATCTTCGCCGTACTAGTAGCAACAGCCAGATAGAAAAACATTGTAGGGCGATTGACTTTGCCTAGTATGTTGCCAGCTATTTTCGTACGTATTACTGTAAATTATCGCCGTATGTTGTTCATGATGCGTAACTAAGACTAACTTGCATTGGTTCACCATCTGATGCGTAGCTAAATGAGTTGTCATTGGTTGATATATCAACGCGTTACTATATAATTCAACGCGTAACTATCTTCGCGTTGTCATTGACATTGGTTGATATAGCAACGCGTTACTATTTAATTCAACGCGTAACTATCTTCGCGTTGTCATTGGTTGATATATCAACGCGTTACTATTTAATTCAACGCGTAACTAACTTCGCGTTTTCATTGGTTGATATATCAACGCGTAACTATCTTCGCATCGTCATTGGTTGATATATCAACGCGTTACTATATAATGATTCTAATTCAACGCGTAACTATCTTCGCGTTTATGGCCCTAACGGCCTGGGCTCTGCGAATAGCCGCGTCCTTAGGTCATCCGTAATCAATAATAGCGCCACCTAGTGGGCAAAGGAAAAATATGATCATGTGATTTGGCCAAAATGGCCGCATCCGTTAGGATTACATTTTCTGATTGCGAAATGAATGTTTTTGCAAATTAACGTGACATTGCAAACGTAGACAAGCAGTCATGAGCGTGCTAAAATCGATAAAGGGTCTACAACATGATTTAGCGGCTGGGTAAGTGCAAATAAGTGGGGCGCGGTGGTCGTGTGGGAGAGCGTCGCCGTCGCCGTCGGCGTCGGCGTCGGGCTTTCAGTCGACGAAGCCGAAGGGTCCTCAAGTATCAAGTAGTTATACTCCAAACAGCCCAATCTTGAGCTAACGCAGGAGTTTGGACCAACGGCTTTTAGTGTCTCTTCCGAAAGACACGGGCAAAGTCCGACTCATACTCATAGCCATAGGGACCACGGACGGTTCAAAAGTCCCCAGTTAACTCAGGATTCGGCGTTTCGAAGCTTGGACAACTTCGTTCAGTTCGTTCACCCAACTTTGCCTTCGTCTTTCGGAAGAGACAGTAAAAGCGTTGGTCATGTATGGACCAGGACTAATGCGTAACGGCCTTGCTTTAGCCATAGCGTAAAGCCTAGGCTAGGCCTTAGCCTTAGGCTTAGGCAAAATTGTTCGCCCCACTCTTCGTCTCTGGGGCGAAAGTCGACACCGGGTTTTACTAACTCCCCAATTTGGGCTTTCCGTAAGTTTTAAAATCGATGCACACTAACCGTTTCACATACGTATTCCATGACGTACAACCGACACATATCATAGGCGTCAAGAAACTGAAGAAATGTGCTCCAAATAATTATTTATGAGTGCATTTATCGGTCACACAGAAAACATTTCATAAATACTGTGCACGTGATTTTGCCTTTGGGTCACATGATCAAACGTGATTTCGTGTAGAATGAGGCCAGAAATGGCCAGCAGTACAGACATAAATAAAACACCCTTTAGTAAGTTAGTAGTTTATAGGGGCATTATTAATGATGTAACTCTATGGCCAGCAGATGGCAATTCTTAGCATGACCTTATATAGATCTATGGAAATCCTGTTTGCTATTCTTGCTCACAACAACATCCGGTTGTATACAAACTTTGACAAGCACATGCGTTCTGACAAAAAGGTAATAATTTCACACTTTTACATGGTTATTGTCAGGTAACTTTAGTGATATACATATAAGAATGCATACAGACACAAAAGACGCGTTTATTGCACTGTTTATGGTATTTTTGTAAGGTTTCACGTTTCATGAAAATACTTCGCTTTTGATGAACGAGATCTTCGCCCCTACTACAGCAACAGCCAGATAGAAAAAAATTGTAGAGCGATTGACTTTGCCTACCTAGCCCTAGGCTATTGCGTAACGCCTAGGCTATTGGCGTAAGCAGGTTCTATGGGGAGCTCTAATGGTTAGGGCACCCGCCTGTCGATCGAGAGGACGGTGGTTCGACTAGTTGGTATGCATGAACACCTATTAGGCTAAATTTCTCGCTAAATCCCAGCATATCTTTACACCCAAGAACCACCAGGACTAAGTCTTTTTCTTCAGTTGTCCAGTTTTGTGCACATCCAGCCATACTCCAACCAACAAGAGTGGAAGGCGGGAAAACGAACAAGTTTCCCGCCAAAACAATGGGAATGCCCAGAGAATTCCACAAAAGGGCCCAATAATAACAAGGGTTTAGTCCTGGGATTTACTAATCCCAGGACTAAAAAAATTTTTCTGGCATATGAACTAACTTAGTCCTGTGTTTAGCTTAGTCCAGGGTTTAACAAATCCCAGGAGTAACTAATCCTGGGACTAAGTTAGTCCACTTTCTGGCAGTGATTGTTTGGCACAGACGACATTTGAGGCGAAATAAAATATTCAGTGAATGAACAAATCCTTTGGAAATTGTTGATAACATTCAAAGTTCAGATTTAGACATTTAGATATACTATTGATTGTTAACGATTGTTATGTCATTGATAACATTGGTGTATGACAGCGGTTTGTTTGGTGGTCCGCTCTCCATCTTTTTTGTCCCACACACTAATCACAATTAATATTTATTTTTAATGTCATCCTCCTTGCGAAAGTTGCGGTGTTCGACACCAAACATGTGCGTTTACCTTGGCTTTGGCTTGGCTGTGATATCTTGCCAAAACTTATCTTTTTTAATCATTATTGAGGTTTGTAACTTACTCGTGATCATTACTTTATTGTATTTACGCTGACACTGAACTAACAGATTGACAAATGTGACCCGTTGTGCATGCGCAGTGCAGTGGAATGTGTCAGGAATCTATGGGTAATCCCGTTTACATCCGGACTAGAGACTAACTAGTCTGAGACTCTGTGCGCTATGTCCAGTTCATGCATCGCAAATAAATGTATCACTAGTCTATAACGTAGTTAGTCCGGATGTAGGGTTTAGTCTGAGACTACGCTACGCCCAGTCCATGCATATGGCCCCTGGTGATTTCATTCTCTAGACTAAAGTGACTACCATTGGCATAAATATCCTTACTAATGAATCCTGCCAATTATATGAAAGAAAGAGAAAGAAAGAAAAATAAAAAAAACAAAAGCATAAAGTAGCTAAAAACGTAGCTTCAGTTGAGCCTTGCCCTTCATTTATTTTTGTTGAAATTAAAGCTAATCTGCCATAGCATAGCCACAGCCTAGGCATAAATAATTTACAGTCATGTTGTGCATGTGCGTGCGTGATATATATATATATATATTTATATTTATTTATTTCTGTCCCCTTCTAACTTCAAGAAAAAAAGTTGAAATGTCCATCAAAAGTGTAAAAAATGAGGGTGCTCGCCCTGACCACACCTGGCAGGCACCTTACCACCTCGCAAATCATCTTACCCAGGGGAAACACTGGTCTGTCTCGATTTGGGCATTTGTGCATCTAGCTGTAGGTCTTGATTCGCCAAAGGATAAGCCAAGGGGTAGATTTTTATCGATATAATTTACCTTGCCAACATATGTTTTATTTTTCATTTATGTATATGAAATACATACAATTTATATTTTAAGTTTTGTAGTGATTTAAACACATTTATGTTGGCATATTTTTTATCTTTCGGTCAAACAGGCATGTTACTTAGCATGTAATGTCTGCTGCAGATTTTGGCAGCTTTGATCTAAAGTTCCCTGGTACCAAACCATAACAATCTTTCAACAATTGCCAATGTATAGCCTAAATCAAAAAGTGGGATTTCATAAATAACCAATAGAGACCACTCGGAATAATCTGTAACGCCTCTGGTGTATAATATAACACTAACATAAAGGTGAAATCGCCAATGCATGGTCAATCATGTTTCAAGTTATTCAAATGTCAGATCAACCAATTTTTGTGTTCCATTGCTAGTGTTGTGATACACAAAAGCAATTTAGTGATAAAACATGACACTCCGGGTAAAGACTATTCTAAACTTGCAATGACAATCGGGCTTTGGTTTTCGAGTGAGTCCAGCGTGTACGCTGCCATCATGAATTGGCGTATGTGATCCGACATGGGCACCATCTTCGATTAAGGGCCAGGAAGTTGACACATCAGTGGCGACACATGGTGGATTGGTTCTTGTTGTGTTTGTCCTACTGGTAAAAAAGTGGTGTATTGTGTTATTCTCCGTTGCTTAAAATATTGCTTGTAGACGAGGTGTCATCACAGTCCTACGCTGTTGTACAGATACAATGTTCACAAACTCCCATTGAGATGCACGCATCACTATTTCACCACTTTCACAACTTACATTTGATTTCCAGGTTCTGCACATTTTTATTACATTTAGTAAACTCCTACTAAAGTTCATCATGAAATCTTCAAAAAAATTTCAATAGCACACAATTGTAAATAGAATTGTGCATTGAAATTTTAACTAGAAACATGGTAACATCCATTTTTGAGACATAGCTCGAGAGGCATAAACTATTGTATGTCTTTTGGGTGCACAATTGGTATGACATAGCAATTCGTAAACAACGATGTTGCCTTGCCTACTAATCGTTAATACAACTATGTGACTGTCCATTTTGAATTTATAACAAAGTTGTGGCAGTGTTGATATGATGAGTGGCGCCACAGTTGGGGAGTTTAGATGTTACGTGTAGCTTTTCATTCTTTTTACAGTTTCAAGTCTCTTACCACTGGGACTGTGAGTGTTAAGAATAATTCAGAAACTGCTTCAGAAGGTGGACATTCAAAGCAGCTTGGTGCTGGAGCTGAACTCCTCAACAAGTAATTTGTTCAAATACTTTTTCAATGTCCTGACGCTGTATGAATGTAATACAAAGTTACAAACTGATATATGCTTATTTCTGACATTAGTGTTATACTGTGTCAAGTGTCTGCTGTAGGATTGTTGATTTTGAGGTGTTTTCCCAATATGTAAAAATGGGAGGGAATATGTATGGTTTTAACAGATGACCAATGTATTCTGGATTGAAGTTAACTGCTACATTGTTTTTCCTGAAAAATATATCACATTGGTATAGAATACCCACACTTATGGACTCGGGTAGGCTGACATTTTGTGTAGTTTATGAGTTATGTACAGCTATGTTATCTTAATTTATTTATTCTTATATTTACAAGTAATTTGTTCAAATACTTTTTTAATGTCCTGACACTGTTATCTTAATTTATTTATTCTTATATTTAAATTTGTTTTATTTGTACTATATATGTATTTGTTTTATGTACAGCACTGCAAAAGTTTATGGACATGGTGCTATATAAAATAAAAAATTATTATAAAATAATTTTTATTACTTTAGCTACAATTACACTTATAATCTGAAACCAAAATATAGCTTACAAGAAAGTATATATATATATTATATACTTTCTTGTAAGCTATATTTTGATTTCAGATTATAACTGATGTAGCTAAAGTAAGGCCGCAGTATATTATGTGATGCTATTTACTTCCGTTGTAGATTCCAGACACAATGGTCAACGTTGCATAGTGAGGCAGAGGAAAATGCCTCTATTGCTGAGGTAAAGCTCTCCAAAGGAATGCTGGGAGCTCACAGAGTTTGTAACTAGAGGACTTAATAAAGTATACAAATCACAGAAGGCCTGCATGATAAGGGGTGCTGCTGTTTAGTCAATATTTATGCATTGATATACCTAATTATTTGGTTCAGTGTAACTTTTTATTTTTAATTCATATTAAGTGCTTCAGGATAATTCAAGCTGCAGCCTTATTACACATGGTGCAACCTATAAAGGATAACACATTCTCGAAAATCTTTCATTGAAAATTTTTTTTTTGCATAGTTCTCATGCAAATAGATTGGTAATTGAACTTACAAATTTCAAAAGTGTTCAAGAATGCAGGACCAGGGTACCTTGTATTTATTACTGGTGCCCATCCAACATGTGCCTGTGGTTATATGTGCCTTTGATTACTCTTCTGTCTGCTCCAGGGTGTAGACCAACAAGTGACAGACCTGTACTTGTGGCTGGAGCAACAGAACAATGGAATGACACAGCTGGTTACAGAGCTGACTCGTATGCCACAGCTGTTGCATGACATCCAGCTGTCTATGGATATGATAGGTGCTGTCTCGTTTACCCTGCATGCAGCCCACATGCCGTTCCATTCGGGATACAGCCTCTACCTTCCATCCAGGCCACAGACCTTCCACACAGGCCACACACCGTCAGACCTTCCACACAGGCCACACACCGTCAGTCCAGGCAACACATTGTCTATCCAGGCCACACACCATTCATAGAGCCAACACACCATCCATCCAGACCATGCTCCATCCATCCAGGACATGCACCATCCACCCAGGTCATGCACCATCCATCCAGACCATGCACCATCCATCCAGCACACACTCCATCCACCCTGGTCATGCACCATCCATCCAGGACATGCACCATCCACCCAGGTCATGCACCATCCATCCAGACCATGCACCATCCATCCAGGCCACACACCATCCACCCAGGTCATGCACCATCCACCCAGGCCACACACCATCCATCCAGGCCACACACCATCCATCCAGGCCACACACGCCTCCTTCCTGACAAAACATAACATGTAACTGAGAATCTTGTTAATACTATGTTACCCATATTCATAAATAAAATAATGGGCCCTTCATGTATACACACATACACTGTAGTTTGGCAATGTGAGTGGTTATCGTCATGTTATGTGTTGGAAATTCCATTTCCATATGTGTTCAATATGCTGCATCTCGTATAAAAAATTTTATGGTGTTGTATTATAGTCTACATCCTTGCTAAAATTTTAAACAAAATTGGCAATTAAATAATGGGACAGGTTAATACATACATCTTAGTCTGATGTACTCAGTGGCTATGGGTTGCAGGAGAAATTGAAGTGCACTGCTCTGAATTGGACACTGTATTTGAAGATCTTCAGGATGTTTATAGAGAGTGTGAACTTCGTAGTAAGAAGCAACATCACCAGTACCAGTTGACCTTGTATGAACAGCGCCGGGCGTTAGAGCTTGAACAAATCAAAGGTAACCCACGAAACCGGTAGCATCCATGTTGTGTAATGTGATGAAGCCGCAGATGACCAAACTTATAGATAGAGCTAAACAGTAAGTTACTTAGGATACCAACAATAATAGTAGTGATAAACTGTAGTGTTCTTTGATAGATATATGTATAGTAGTGTTCTTTGATATATAATATATATATGTGTGTGTGTGTGTGTATATATATATATATAATGTTTAGCTCTATATAATAGTAGTGATAACCTAGTGTTCTTATATATATATATATATATATATATATATATATATATATATATATATACATTTATATGTATGTATATATGTATATATGTATACCATATATATTAATAATAATATATCAATATGAAAAATATGTTATGTTATTTTTATAACATACAATGACGTGATAATAATGTAGCATATTAATGATGTAAATCGAACTCTCATTAATGATGTGATGTTGGGACCCATTGCATTATGGCAGTTTATTATTGTGTCTGTATTGTTGTGATATGTCACACATAAGTTGACTGCTTCTTTCATATCCGTAATTAATCATAGGTACACACCATTAATGTGAGTACAGTAAAACGTCCATTAGCGGACACCTGTTTATAATGGACATTTTTAATAGTCCCGAATCAGGGAATTTGGATCCAACCATTTATAGCCACCCAGCCGCTTGCAGACAGGTCAAAGTGCATTGACAATCCCGTGAGTCAATCTAGCTGAGCCACCGCTGATATGTATTCTGTGTCATATCTTCTGCATAATGTCATCAAGAAGTTTAAGAAATGTGTTCCAAATAAGGCCAGCCACTTGCCTAGCCCTAGCCTAGGCCACTGCCAGCTGTGTAAACTTTCACCCCTTGGTTTCTCTTTGACATCAAAGCCGTTTCAGCTTGCCTTTCGGTAACCCTAACCCTGCTTTGTTTTGACAAACACTCAAACACTCAGTAGCCAAGCTCCAACCAAAGTGAATGAACAAGGATAAATTCATAAATATCTGTCCGACAGCAGTGGACCATGTATAATTCGTTTCAGTTACGTCACTCGGTGGATTAATCTTTTGTTCATACAGGGGTCAAAGAAAGGGTGATTACATGTGACCGACCACATATGCCACCTAGTTTCCATGCAGTGGAATGCAGTAACGCTGTGTGATTGATGACATTTTCACCAACTAAGTTTATGGCCCACATATTGTATATACACGTATTGTGTTATTAGCCGTAGCTTTGTACCGTTCACGACAGTACCAACTAGCAACCTTAACAAATTATAATGGCACCACTAGTGAGTGTCCACTTAATCAAATTCTCCATAACAGACACCTGTCCATAATGGACACAATGCATAGCCCCTGTGGTGTCCGCTATGGACAGGTTTCACTGTATTTGGAGATATTACTGATGATTTAATGAAATTGCAAATATCTACTTTATACAACTATGTGGTCTACAATAATACAATATGATAGATTTTCTGTGTGGTAGAGCATTGGACTGTCAGTCGAGAGGGACCGTGGTTTGAAACCACCTGGTGCCGTTTCGAAACTTGGCCATTTTCGTTCACCCCACTTTGCCTGTGTCTTTCGGAAGAGACAGTAAAAGCCGTTGGTCCCTTCTACCTGGCGTCTATGCCAAGGGAAGTAAAAGATCACACAAGTAACCTGCTGTGGACTCCATCTCTCAAGAGCCCCTGCAGAAGCGTACATGACATGGCTCAGTAAATTCTGCTAACTATCTCACAAGAGGATACGATTGAAAGAATCGATTATGATATGCATAAATTGTCTCTGCAGTCCAGTTGGCCAAGGAGCATGCTCGGTCAGTTGAGTGCTACGAAGCCAGATTGCAGGCGATTCTACAGGAAAAGCAACAAGCCTATGCAGATGCCTCAAAGCTGGAGATGGAACATTACCGGATCCATGGCCACACTCAATGTACGTTACATGGTGTGTTTTGGGATACTAGAACGTGTCTAAAGGTTTGGTTTCTGAACCAAAGAGCTTCGATGCTTATGTTCTTTGATCTCATCAAGGTACAAAATCAGATCGTGTTATTCTACTATAAACTATATCTGTTTTAACATATTAACAGCCCAGGTGCATTTTAGTTAACCCCAATAAAAAATATAATTTGACCATTAGTTGAAACATTCAAATTAAATAGATAGCAGTAAAATTATATCAATACATTGTGGTTCATTAAAACACATTTGAGCGGTTAAGATGTACACTATATAACGTGACGTTATGATAAAAGCTATCAGACTTTGTACCATTAATAGATTGACCTTGCAAACTGACATGACTTAATTCTGAGCAAAAAGTGTTCTTAAGAGGTACAAGTATTATAAATTGACATATTGACAAACAGCCTACCCATGTAGTTGCAGAAATATGCTTCAAATCACGTAAACACAGCAAGGCATAGGAAAATTGTGTATGGATTTATATCGAATTTCAGGTTAAAAATACAAATTTCAGTCAAAATAAAATGGTGTGCATAATAATAGGTTATATGTCCATATGGGGGATAGATAACTTTACTACATTGGTAAACACAGTATGGGGGATAGATAACTTTACTACATTGGTAAACACAATATGGGGGATAGATAACTTTACTACATTGGTAAACGCAATATGGGGGATAGATAACTTAACTACATTGGTAAACACAATATGGGGGATAGATAACTTTACTACATTGGTAAACACAATATGGGGGATAGATAACTTTACTACATTGGTAAACACAATATGGGGGATAGATAACTTTACTACATTGGTAAACACAATATGGGGGATAGATAACTTTACTACATTGATAAACACAATATGGGGGATAGATAACTTTACTACATTGATAAACACAATATGGGGGATAGATAACTTTACTACATTGGTAAACACAATATGGGGGATAGATAACTTTACTACATTGATAAACACAATATGGGGGATAGATAACTTTACTACATTGATAAACACAATATGGGGGATAGATAACTTTACTACATTGATAAACACAATAAAGAGTTTTTGGCACAATAGGACATAGTCTGCAGCATATCTAATTGTTTCAGTGAAACGTTCAATATCACCCGAGTCTCTGGTTGAACTGGCAGATATCTCCCTCGACCAAGACCAGGCAGTGCTTGATGCATTCCTACAGGCTGACACAGATGCTGGTAAGATAAGATACTTAGAGAGGAGATAGAAACCCATAACATTGCACAAATGAAGTGAATAAAAATAAATATAAAACAAGATACATAGGATGTACAGTTACAGGATATAATTCCACTGGCACGTATACAATGTGTGCCTCTGCGATGCCTGCCCATATTTGGCCGGCTCTGACTTTGTCACATGAATTTAATGCAACAACAGGAGAATAGTCACTGTTCCCTATCCTTTTCATACAATTGTATATAACTCTGTGCATGTGTATCAAAATTATCGTTAGCATGGTAAATAAACAGTACTTGCGCTATCAAGTTGTCTGTGATCAAGTAAATGCATATCATATTAGGGAATAACACGGGACATCTGCAATATAGAAGGCACAGATTGTGTTCACAGATGCCATTTTGACAATTTCGGCTGTTGTCTTTGTTTTAGTCATATGCTTTCAGTCATTACGTATGTGTGCACAAGCGCATATGGATATTATTTTATCTAGTTTCCATTTGGCATTTGTTTCTATTTCTTTCAAAACAGGAATGCTTGAAATTTATGTTATTTGTTTAGGGGTGAAGAATCTAAATTTGTCTGTTTTTAAAATAAAAACTGTAAACTTATATTTTCTTAGCAACTCACACGTGTACATAGAGAGTTGTAGACACAGGATTTTATGATTTAATGGTACTACTCAGTATAGTAATGCTAATGATAGGTTACATAAAATACTGATGTGAAACTTTGTGGAGTTTATATTTTCATGCGAAATATGAAAATATTCATTGTGAAGTGCATTGTCTGAGAATAATGAAAAGTTCTCCCCTGTAAATATAAAAATGTTTGAAATGTTAATTTTAGATTGTTAGTCAGTTTTTCAATTGATGTACCAATATTTTTTTAATCTGCTACGCATTTGCATGGACATTGTGGGGTTGCACTGACTGTTGACAATAATCACATACTGATGCATACAGTAGTTGTATTTTTACTCAAGGATTAGTGTAAATATGTTATTATTATTATCACCTTTATTCATACTCAAGATCCACAAGCATGTACATATTAAACAAATTATGTTAGAAATATCAGCTAGAAAACAAATTATATTGTGCTAAGATATGAAATCACAGCATTACATTGTTCCTTATTTAAGACAGCATCATTTTTACAATCTTTCATTTCCACCAATTCATAGTATGAAGTATTGACATTGAATTCCACATTTCTTTACATATATGCTTAATAGCACTCATAGGCATATACAACAGTTCATGGTGGGTCATGTAATGCATGTTATATTTGGACATAATGTGTCTTACATTCTTGCCCATAATGGATTATTAATAACCATGTTGTCTGACAAGGCTACTTTTCTGTAAAACTGTATAAACCTATAGACCAAAGCAACATCTAAAGGTATACATTAGGCAATTAATTATTAAGTTCAATTATTAAAATGGTAAACAGTATAAATGTTACATTTCTTGTCCTTTTTTAACAAATTGCTATCAATGATATTATGTCAATTATGTTAATGTGTTTTGCTGAAATAAAATAAATAATTTAATTTATGTTACAGGCGAGAATGACATGCCCAATGCTGGGTTAGCACATCCAACTACAGCCAGTGGTACGCAGAATGGTACCACACAGCAGGATGCTGAAGAACCAACTGATGACATGGACCAGTCCGATATGGTCACGGAAACCAACACGGACCAGTTCGAAACAGTCAAGGAAACCAACATGGACGAATCTGATACGGTCAAGGAAACCCACACACCAAACAGCAAGCCAGAAGCTGAAGACCAACACCTAAGTGACGGTGTCAAAATGGCATAATAACTAAGACAGTGAAAAAAACTAATTCTGAAGATGAAATTGACGATAACAGTGTGGAATAAATTAAGCATATCCCAATGTCCAGTCTGGGCAGCCTGCAGTAGTTACATGCCAATGTGGTGTCACTGTGTGTCGATAATGAAAACGAAAGCAACAAGGAACACATTGGTAATTTCACTTTAGAGTTATTGCATGGTTTTGGAATGCATGAACTGTTTGTTTAATGTGCATGTATAATGTATTCCATCTTCAGGTATGTATCCCTGTAGAAAAACACACCAGCGTATTGCATATAAAAAGATTGTGCAAACTGGGTGACTATGCTTTCTATGCAAGCACAATTTCAAGAACAATTTATTGTTATCATTATCATTTCAAGGAAGGAAAGAATGTATGAGGAATAATGTGTACATATTGTTGTTGAAGACTGTTTGAAATATACTTCGCCATAATGTGCTTTATACTTGTATTTGCAGCACATTACAATCGCATGCACCTGCACTTTAGGTCTATTTTAGATATGCATACATACATAAATGTACTTTTACCTAAATTCTAGTTAGCTAGCTTTGGGAAAAATAAGCAATGCGTTTTGTGCGTAAACCTGGATGCCATGTAGACATAGGCAAACAAAAACTGAAATGAACAATAACTTCAGAGTTACAAATTAAGAGCCAGTCAATTAATTAAATAGGTCCATTGATTAAATACATGCACCATTACTTGCTAATCTCTATCATTTTTAGAAGGATTGATCATGGGAAACCATATCTATGCAGCCACTTGAACAGACTATTGTAACTCGGTGGCAATATATTTGTAATATTCTAACATTCCTTTATTGTGCTGGTTTGCAAGTTGAGTGCGGTGTTCGTGTGGTAGAGCATTGTCATGTGGTAGAGCATTGGGCTTTCGAATGGACTGTGGTTCCACCTGCTGCCATTTCAAAACGAAGCAATTTTGTTTTGCCCTTGTCTTTTGGGGAAGACACTGAAACTGTTGGCCCCTTCTACCTGGTGTCTATGCCAGGGGAACTAAAAGATCCCACCCAGGGAAATGGAAAAAACCTGTTGTGGACTCAGTGCGCCTCATAGAGCTGGTGATCTCGATCTCTAAACTCACTATACTACCTCCCAATTTAGCTGTGATCAGTTGTAAAGGAAGTATCTCATCAAGCATCAAGAGGCTGTCTGATGCTTGACAGTCCACAGTGGATTATATATTTACCCAATATATTTTACATGCATTTTTATGTCTCATCTGAAAGCCACATTTCTTCTGCTGTATACCCACTTGCCAGCTATGTAATAGACGGATCAGCAGGTTAAACCAAATCTTTATTCAATTACTGGTATATGTTGTAACATGTTTGATGGAATAAAACGTGTGATCAAAAACACAAATATGTATTGTAAGGATAGATTACTAAGAAAACTAAATAGAAGCTATGTGCTAGCTATTTGTTAGATACATTCGAATTAAGCAAATAGCATTTAGCCTAACTAAGCATTAAGCCACCACGCCATTTAAGCCTGTGCATTTGAGATGCTGTGAAATCGGGTACAAGGGCGTCGGGATATGGCTAACCAATATAATGGCAATTATTGTTGTTTTAAGTATTTTAATTATTATTAATTTTGGCATATCCACTCTGAGGCACTCTCAGGCACTAATTTATGTCCAATAAAAAAATAACATTGTCGCCAATGAGAAAAGTAAATAGTGATCTGAACCCACGAAACTAGCTCGGCCTGGCGGTGGTGCAGGGAACCAACTACTTTAAAAGCCGGTTGCCAGCTTCCGGAAAGCTTTGTGGCACTTGGCCCTCGGTTGTTTATTTTGATTCCTTTTGTTGACGATGCGCACTGAGGACTACGGCGTTTCTAGTTAAGAAGTAGCATACACGCGGCAGCGTTTACATGACATTTGAGAAATAACTGCCATAAAATTATCAAAATGTCTGGTTTAATAAGCCGGCTGGTCTGCCCATCTGGTGGCCGTGCCAGTTGTGCAGCCAGGATCGCGTTTCCCAGGGCTGGGATCGCTGGTGGTTGGCCCAAGCTCGAACACACGACAGGGTTTCATTGTAGTGCATCGCTTTCGTTTACGAACAGGCGGATCACTGACCGGCATTCCCTCCACCGCATATATATAGGCAGCCTTGCACGAGTGCCGATACGTAATGCAGCCACCTCGCATATATGTTCAAACGTGTCAGCGGGACCGTGTTACCAGCAGCACGTCAGAGGATATTCAGCAATTACCGGATATTCCCAACCCAGCCAAGATGACATTCCGTACCCTGTCACACTGAAAGAGCATGAATACGCGACATTCAAAGAATGGTTCAATAACTGCACAGCATTTCACCTGCCTGGACGTTTGGAACAAATCCATCATCTGACGGATGGCGACAAATCAATGTCACAAGTGTATGCCGAGCAGTACATACTGATTGAGAGAATGGTCAATGACTACCAGCAGCATGGTCTCCATGTCCCTCCTAGCGAGACCAAGTTTACTGCTCAGGGTATCCAGGAGGGGTTTGGCGGGGTAAATGTGCAACCTGCCAATGACTCCAACAACCCCTGTCCTGAAGGCATTCAAGATCTTGATTGTCAGAGTCTGCGGCAATATCGTGAGTTGTGTGAATATTATCGGTTCACGGACTGTGAAATACAGCTGGATAAATTGCACAGTGGGGAGAAGTCAATCACAGACCTGTTGGAAGACCGCGAGAAAGTACTACAGGGCATGGTGCAGTACTACAACGCTAACGCATCCAAGACGTGTGATGATTCTGTGAGTCCAGCACATGAAGGTGCAACTGAACTAAGTCAAATGCAGAGATTTAAACAGATGGTGAAAGAGTATG
This sequence comes from Lamellibrachia satsuma, assembly GCA_033239005.1. Lineage (NCBI taxonomy): Eukaryota > Metazoa > Annelida > Polychaeta > Sabellida > Siboglinidae > Lamellibrachia > Lamellibrachia satsuma. Next base: position 136,957 of record BSQZ01000036.1, read on the forward strand.
GAACAGTGGTTGTCGTCTTCCATATCTGCATATCACTCATGTCACTCGGCATATGTTACACAGCTGTCAGTAGGTAAGTGAACATATCACTCATGTCACTCGGCATATGTTACACAGCTGTCAGTAGGTAAGTGAACATATCACTCATGTCACTCGGCATATGTTACACAGCTGTCAGTAGGTAAGTAAACATATCACTCATGTCACTCAGCATATGTTACACAGCTGTCAGTAGGTAAGTGAACATAGATAAGCCTTGGAGAAAGGGTTGGCTCATACCAGGTAGAAGAACATGTTGCTTACTTGGTCATAAATTACATAGCATTGGAAAGTGTGTTAATACTAAACTCCTACTTGTCTCCTAGGTTTTTTAACATACAACATGGTGACCTATTTAATAAGCTAAACTTTTGGGCTGAACATTCAACACTACACTTAGTCTCAAAAAGGGAATTGTTGTACTGCTCCCAGCCAACAGGGGGATTAGACTGAATGTAGCCACTTACGGCTACTATCTCCATTCTCTTGTGAGCAAGATGGCGCAGTGAATTCAGTTTGCACACTGATTTATTACAATGAATATAAAGTCAACATCTGGTCAAATGCATGGCTTAAAATAGACAAAATTGAGCTAACTTAAAGATATAAAAGAGAGTGCTACTCACACACGTGCTACCTAAGCATCTACCCTGACTGAGAGCCTTTCACACAACCACCGACCTAAAAGTAAAACCCACCTGGAAGAAGACCTCGATCCTCCAGTGTCACTTCTTTTTATACAGGGCGCCCCCGTTACATCATGTGAATGTTGTTTTACTGTATGCAAGACTCCTGGCCCTCTAGTGGGTAATTAAATACTGTGTGGTGCCCTCTAGTGCCCAATATATATATATAAAATATATATATTAGTGCCCTGCGCGGGCCGGGCTTTGGGTCCAAGCCTGGCCGGGCCTGAGCCTAAATACTGCGGGCCCGGGCCGGGCCTGGGCTGAAAACAATTTAAACACATCGGGCTTGGGCCGGGCATGGGCCTAGTGTGAGCGGGTCTGGGCTGGGCCTGGACATAATAAAAATATTCATACAAAACACCAATTATTACTTTATTTTTTAATAAAAACTTATAATAAATTGTAATTCCGGTTAATGAATGCATAAAATTATTTCTTTAGTATTATATAGTTGCAAATTGAGACCTTGCATGGAATCTAATGGCCCCATAAGTTCACTTGGCTGGAAGTAGCCAGCCCCAAATGTTTACTTTAGAAATATTTGCAGAGGCAATCAAGCCATGATTAACCATCAACTTATCACCCTTTGACCCTACTAGTGGACATTCTATTGTCTAGGTCTTCCCTCTAAACATTGCACACCTGAAAGACCTGCCCACTGTCAAGTGCCCTCTAGCCCACTACCTAGTACTCAACCCAGTTGGTAATTGGTATTTCTCCCCAGTCCTAACTCATTCACACATGTCTGAACCTATCTGTCTCAGGCTAGTGACTGCAGGCCTGCTGGAAATGCCACTGTTTGTCAGTGCCAGTGGGTGACATTTAATTGAAATATCATATTAAATTGTGTTAACTTAGTTGAGCTAATTCAATTAACAATATAAATTGGGGTTATGGCTTGCATATGGGTTAAGTCAGGGTTAGATAAACAAATCTCCTACCCTAACCATAAGCCAATACATTAAAGCCAAATATAACAAATGTTATCATATTTAATAGTAATAGTAATGACACTAAGAAGTTTTTCTTTATTTTTCTTCAGGATATTCGTAAGTTTGAAGAAGTTGATGGTGCTGGATTTTTAGAACTCATCCTCATTTTTGTTATAAGATTATAGGTTTATCTTCTCTAAACTTAGCGGGCCGTGGGCTTGTGGGCTTACCAATCTTTGGCCCGTGGGTATGGGCCAGGCCTGGAACTTGCGGGCCGGGCCTGGGCTAAACATTCATGGTCTGGGTCGGGCCTGGGCCTAAATTCTAGTTTGCGGGCCTGGGCTGGGCTTGAAAAATTATTGCGGGCCTGGACTCTAACTGCTAATTGCGGGCCGGGCTTGGGATAAAATTCTAGGCCCGCACAGGGCACTAATATATATATATATATATATATATATATATATATATATATATATATATATATATTAACCCTACAATAGAATTTACAGACAGGGGCCTTTGGTCAATCTCTGTAAATAAGCCTTGTCCATAGAGAAACGTCAAAGATAGATGTCTACGAGGAGATATGATTTAAGTTTTTAGAATTATGCACAAATTATAAGACAATGAATCCGCACATAAACTATTAAACTGGGGCAATGCATCTTTCAGGACAGGGAATAGAGGTCGTACGCTAAAATTGTTTACCCAAAGATCAAATATAAATGTAAGAAAACATTCTTTTCCTCTCAGAGTGACTTAGCCGTGGAATACCCTCCCTGAATCAGTAGTACAGGCAAAATCCATAAATGCATTTAAAAACTGCCTGGACATATTCTGGTGCAACCAGGCAATTTTATGTAACTTTGAAACACCATTAATAACTGGAACCGGAACTCTTAAATTATTGTTAGATGACGAAGATCTGATCAGTGAGGAAACACAAGAATCTAAGGTAATGATGACGTAAGGCGAATGGTCTGGCATATTTGCTTCTAGAGTATTACAGATTTGGACAATGGCTGGACTCTACTGACTGTTAGCAACTTAGCTTCCACAACTGACAACTCTAAATGTACACATCATTGATGTGTAATATTTAAAAGTTAAAACAATGCATATTTGTGTTTTTACACATGGCACTTGAAATATACTAACTATTTTGTTAAGCACATTTGATCAAGTACAAATGCAAGTACTGGGCATATCAAATACCCAAGTAAAAGAACTGAAATATTTAAGCATGTACATCTAGCTGTACTTGACTCCAACTCAGAATCAGCTTCTTTGACCTGTTTAGACATATATACGCTGATAATTTAAGACATATAATGCCGCTAGCATGGGAACCACCCCATAAATGTAAACAACAACAAAATTAACTTAATATGATCTTAATAGTAAATTACTTATGTTGATGGTTAATGACAATTCAATGTAAATGCACACAATATATATATATATATATATATATATATATATATATTATAGTGTATCTAAGTATTTCTAACATTGTAATTGTGTATATGTATGCCTACTAGTCGTGTACCAAATTGTGAAGAAAAAAAACTAAAACTAGATAGGACCTACTGTAGGTGTGGGCAAACTACTGGAGCACACTACAAGAAACCTGCCAAACATATAAACCCCTAAAATAAAATTATGTTGGGGGTTTTCAGTTTTGCGGATACAACCTTGAATCATATTTTGGTAATGGGTGCAGTTGAACAATGCAAGTTCAAAGGTCAGCTGGAACTAACACTGCTGGCCTTTGTCCCCTGCTCTTAAACAGGGCTACATTGAGGGGGTTACACACTGGTTGTCCTGGTTGCATTACACTATTTTGAGTGAACAGCTAAACAACTATAGCCTACAAGGCCCTACATGTCAGCAAATCAGCATACAGACGTGTCAGCAAATCAGCATACAGACATGTCAGCAAATCAGCATACAGACATGTCAACAAATCAGCATACAGACATGTCGGCAAATCAGCATACAGACATGTCAGCAAATCAGCATACAGACTTGTCAGCAAATCAGCATACAGACATGTGCAAGCTCTATACTATTCAGTTGTGGTGCCAGTTGTAAAAGTTATTGAAAGTACTTATGTTGGGTCATTATTGGCACCAGACATGGGGTCAATTGATTGACTCCCCCAATTACATTATATGCATTTGGATTTGATCAGTGCCTTATTGAAATAACAGCAATGTGAACACTATACACAGCAACCACAGGCATACTCAATGCCAGTAAATAACATCTATTTTAGAGCAGGTTTGTTTAATTTCTGCATCATTTCTTTTTATGGTACAAACAAATATGATATGTGCAACATACACTGCATTATATTTTTTAAATTATTTGTAGTGAATAATTTTAGTTAAAAAGTGACAGTCAGGGTTGGAGTTTAACCCGGGTTAAACTGGTTTTGCCCGGTCTGGTGGATTAAACCCGGGTTTTACTAGTTTACATTTACCAAATGGGGGGACATTCTCAATATTAATACAGGTGGCATATGGATTGATGATGGTTTAGCATTGATGTCATATTATTGATGCAATAAGATTATTGATTGAAACAACTTTTCTGCACACTGAATGCATGCGCGCACACACACACACGCACGTATGTATATATATATATATATATATATATATATATATATATATATATATATATATATATATGTGTATATACATACATACATACACACATATACACATACACACACATACACATATATATATATTTATATATATATGCATACATACATATATATATATATTTATATATACAAACATACACACACGCACGCACGCACGCACGCACGCACACACACACACACATTTCTTTCTTGCCTTTCCCTGGAAAAATCCCTGCGGATGCCCCTGGCCTTGGAGACTGGCATCCTCTCAGCAAGCAGCACTTGTGTTCACTGCCAACAACTGGATTCACCCTCTAGAGGTCAGACCACAGTGCAGAATTGCAATGGTGACCATGTTAACGTTTTGTCTGATTATAAAAAACGTGACGAAAAATTCCTGAAAATTTGTCATAGCAACTGCCATCATCTCATTGACATGCTGACCAAGTTTTATCAAAATCACCTACCCACTTAAAATACCCCCATGTGTGATGCCCGTCAATAATATTTAAAAAAAATAGCCATGTACATTCATGCACCCACATGGCCCATAGCAGAAAAATTCCCATGAATCCCTCCGCCTATTAAACTCTCACAAAAATGCACTGTTTCACAGCCAATAGCTTCTACAAACAAACCTGTGAATATGCAAACAAACCTGTGAATATGCAAACAAACCTGTGAATATGCCTGCTTAACTGTTCTTATGTCACATCATATGAATTGTTTCATTTCACATATCACAATTTAATACACCCTACATTCATGTAAAACAATAAACAGGAAGGTCAACTGTGGTCTGACTCCACTAGCCCCTAAAGTTAAATCAAATATCAGAGCCGCAGAGCCACCACCAATTCGTGGTCAAGTCAATTAGCTCAACTCACCAACTAAGACAATGCACAACACTGTGAGTGACAGTGTCCAGAGGGAGGCCTAAACTTTCTATTGACGTACACTTCTATGTATCATGATGGTTAACTTTGTGATTCTTCTCTGTTTCGTGTTGATAATAAAGCTATATAAAATGTTTAAAACTAAAATGACTGTTTTATTCTTTCATATTGTGATAAAATATGCCTGAAAAATAGTTTAACCCAGTTTAACCCAACATAGAGGTTTAGCCCAACCTGGGTTTAATCGGGGGGTGGATTAAACTTGCCAACATTGGTTACAGTATATAATAGAAAATGTAGTGGAAAAGTAACTGAAAATTCCAGTTACAATGTATTTGACCCCAAGTCTGACTTCCAATTCTGTTTACTTTTAAAAACAAAACACTAATTCCAATTTGAATTTGCTTCCGGGATTGGAATTGGCATTTCAATTCCAGTTACATTACAATAATTGACCCAGAGTCTGATTTGCAATTTCATACTATGTTTACAAGTTTATAATGTCTTGTAACTTGTGTATAGTATTTTGGTTTCCTGCCCGAATTAATCATTATGACTTCCGAATACAATCTAGTATGATTATGATAATTAAACATGTATTACCATAAAACAATTGGGGGTTTAAACATACACTATTACCCATATATATGTATTATATATTGTAAACAAGCCCATTATGTGTGTAACATGCTTATTTGGACATTACATTTTAGTAACTTTTAAGACCAATGTGTTTACCGTACACAAAACATGTCAGTTACTAACATGTTTGTTGTTGTTTTGCAGTGGTTTCGACCTAGTGTCGTTGATCAACAAGTTTAACCTGCTGCCAGAAGACTTCAACACTAAAGTAGTGGCAGGAGCAAGCACATTTGTCGTCGCTTACGCATTTCATAAAATGTTTGTGCCTGTCCGAATGGGAATCACATTGGCGTCAGCGCCACTTATTGTGCGTTATCTGCGCCGTATTGGCTTCATGAAAGTACGCAAGACAAAGTGATTGTCTGTCATTGTCAGTCTCTGTTGGGCTTGCTGCACATAAATGACAGTCTCTGTGTACGATGTTGAACTGCAGTTGTATTATATGTGTGCGTTCACATTTTGATTTTATGTAGTGTGTGCCTTATTTGCCATTATAAATGTTGCATTCTGGGTACAAATTGCCAATGCCAAAGGTGTTGCCCGTGTCTTATTTCACTAGTAATGCAAATAGGATAGTTGCCAACATACCATCGCTGTTATTTGTGAACATTTGTGATTACAAATGATGTAATATGTGGACATTTGTCATTACCAATAACGTAACCTTGTGTGTTTGTCATCACTGCTCCATTACCAAGTATATTATTTGTGTACACTTGCCATCACCATTGGTGTAATATTGGTCCTGTGTGTCATTACAATTAATGTAATGTATGTCTTATTTGTCAATTACGTAGTCTGTGTTTTACTTACTTTTGCCAGTGATGTACATGTATAGCTTGTGTTCAATTACCAATGTGCCCGTATTTACTTACTCAATACTGCACAATGTTATTATGTAGCCTAAAGATGGTACAAACCACCCTCAAAGCAGGGGCATTCTGTCATCAGAATGACTGAATACCTGTGCTTACAACGTAGTCTGGTTGGCATAATATGTCTGTATTGTAACCTAGTCTGGTTGGCATAATATGTCTGCATTGTAACCTAGGCTGGCTGACCTCTGTGTTATTGTTACATAGGCTGGTTGACCTGAGCTCATTTTATATCTATGACCTGGTGTTGATCATCATGTTCAGAATCGATGAAACATTTGCTTACTGGAGCATAACACATGTATCTACATAAAACGATGGACATGTTCCCATAACTCTGAGTCAACTAATTATGTACTCCCACAAAACAGTTGGCCACATGGTTGTTATTGCTATTAATTGTGATATACTGGTAATGATATTGATATTATCAGTGTTGTATCAGTTAGGAAGTAGCTATTTTAATATAGTAACTGTATATCTGCATTTTATGTTTTATGACAATATTCTTTACATTAACCAGTGCAGACTTAATTATATGTATTGCCAAAGGTTTTGTTACTGGTTGAAATCAGTTTCTATAAGAGCATTTCGTGTATGCTTGAACATTGTTTTGACTTGAAGAACGCATATTGCATCCATGTGATTTTAATACCGGCTTTTGTGAATCAACAATCAATAAAACTAGGTTTTGTTACTGGTTGAAATCAGTTGCTACAAGAGCATTTCGTATATGCTTGAACATTGTTTTTACTTGAAAAACGCATATTGCATCCATGTGATTTTAATACCGGTTTTTGTGAATCAACAATCAATAAAACTGGTGCGTCTGTTGTTCATATACATTTAACAGATATTTGTTTTCCTGCAAGAGCGTTGTGGTCAGGTATGGCAGAGTTCCAACATTCCAGAAGTTCAATTACTTTACTAAGCACAGGTACACAGTGACAAACCCATTTATAATTTAATGTATAGGGATGATTAGATTTTTTGCAATTTATCACTGATATCAAACTATTGGTATGTCCGTTTTTGAAAGAAACCATGCATCAGCTGTTAGCTTTTGAGGCCTGATCTTTTCCCACTGTAAATCTCACTCGGTGAATTACAGGGACAGTCTCGATTATCCAGGCTCCATGCTATGGCGCCACTGTTTGTCACACACACCATCGCTTGGATGTCAAGTACACTTCTCATTGTGAAGCAAATTATGTATGCACCCAGACTCTGGGTGCATACATACTACTTTATTATTTAGACGGGACAAAAGGTAGCAGCATATTTTCTCTCGTAAGACATAATATATGATACGCATCAGTCTAGTGGGGCCTGTAATGCAAAAATCAGTCCAGGCCAAAATTGGTCCGGTCGGACCAGTTTTGGCTGCTAAAACTGATCAGACCGAACCACTCTAGTCTGCTAAAACTGGTCTGGCGAGACTAGTTTTATCCAGGCCAGACCAGTTTTGGCCAGACAAAGCCGATCTGGCCGGACTGGCTATAGCTTTACATACTAACTAGAAATAGGTGTAGGCCCTATAATTACAAAAATAATGTACCACCTGAGTAAATTCAGAGAGGTAAGTATTTGTGGTATTTCTATTAATATTTATTTTAATGTCTGGTGAAAATTTTAACTGGACAGCATACACTGTAGAATGCATGAAGTTTTACTGTTAATTGTGTTAACCTAAATTGAATGCAGTGTGATAAAAATATGATTGTGCAGATGGGGCACCTTGAGCCACCCATGGCTCCAGAGGCCCACACCTGGTTCAGATGGGGCACCTTGAGCCACCCATGGCTCTTGAGGCCAACACCTGGTTCCGATGAGGCACCTTGAGCCACCAGTGGCTCTTGAGGCCAACACCTGGTTCAGATGGGGCACCTTGAGCCACCCATGGCTCTTGAGGCCAACACCTGGTTCAGATGAGGCACCTTGAGCCACCCATGGCTCCTGAGGCCAACACCTGGTTCAGATGGGGCACCTTGAGCCACCCGTGGCTCTTGAGGCCAACACCTGGTTCAGATGAGGCACCTTGAGCCACCCATGGCTCTTGAGGCCAACACCTGGTTCAGATGGGGCACCTTGAGCCACCCATGGCTCTTGAGGCTAACACGTGGTTCAGATGACACACCTTGAGCCACCAGTGGCTCTTGAGGCCAACATCTGGTTCAGATGGGGCACCTTGAGCCACCCATGGCTCTTGGGGCCAACACCTGGTTCAGATGAGGCACCTTGAGCCACCCATGGCTCTTGAGGCCAACACCTGGTTCAGATGGGGCACCTTGAGCCACCCATGGCTCTTGAGGCTAACACGTGGTTCAGATGACACACCTTGAGCCACCAGTGGCTCTTGAGGCCAACATCTGGTTCAGATGAGGCACCTTGAGCCACCAGTGGCTCTTGAGGCCAACACCTGGTTCAGGTGGGGCACTTTGAGCCACTCGTGGCTCTTGAGGCCAACACATGGCTCAGATGGGGCACCTTGAGCCACCCATGGCTCCAGAGGCCCACACCTGGTGAGACCCTGATGAGTCCTTACCAAAAGGACCAGTATATCAACTGCCCCAGAGCAGGTGTTGGACGCTGCAGAGACCTGATGTGAGGTACAATCAAAACGGCTCTGTGATATCACGGTAACGATGACACGATGTATATGCAATCAAAGTTAGTTTAATAAATAGGGCCAACATCGCATACACGTTTTACAACACAACACCGGCCCCTTCTCTCTCTCTCCTTGACCCTGTCACCGCTCTCCTCTCGAGTTGGGATGTCACTACAGGGCGAGGGGAGGTCAATGCCACTTTCCCCCTCCCTTTAACACGCTCGCCCCCGAACGAGTCCCAGCGGTGATCTCAACATCATGTTGCATTAAAAATATTCGTTATGAACCACTCATTTCAGTTCCATCATCCTGATTTCTCTTAATGCTACCACACATACTTCTGTTGTTTCTTATACTATCACCACACATACTTCTGTTGTTACTTATACTATCACCACACATACTTCTGTTGTTACTTATACTATCACCACACATACTTCTGTTGTTACTTATACTATCACCACACATACTTCTGTTGTTACTTATACTATCACCACACATACTTCTGTTGTTACTTATACTATCACCACACATACTTCTGTTGTTACTTATACTATCACCACACATACTTCTGTTGTTACTTATACTATCACCACACATACTTCTGTTGTTACTTATACTATCACCACACATACTTCTGTTGTTACTTATACTATCACCACACATACTTCTGTTGTTACTTATGCTATCACCACACATACTTCTGTTGTTACTTATACTATCACCACACATACTTCTGTTGTTACTTATACTATCACCACACATACTTATGTTGTTACTTATACTATCACCACACATACTTTTATGGTTACTTTCACTTCCAGCAGAATCGGTAGGTGATTTTCTATTTCTAACACCACCAGCGTCCCAGTTCAGTTATTATTATGTTATTATTAATAATAACGCCAGCTTGGCAGCACAAATGTTAATCAATTATTCAATGGAAAAAAATACAGTTCAGAACTGATCAGTAAAGTTACTGTCAGCACAAACAATTATTGTCACAGCACAGATTCTTCATCGTGTGTCCCGTCAATGAAATGATTTCCACAGCGCTGTTTTAATGTAGCTCACATCCAAGAACTACAACAACTTAAACTGCATAATTATATAATGGTACATCGATTCTGAGTACGGCTGACCTACAGATCCAGCACAGGGGGTGGGTGACGTGTGCGTAGGCCACGCCGAGGGCGTACGACTTCATCGGTAGCCGTATCGGGGAGGCTGACCTCGTCGAAGAATCGAGCGAGTTCACTTTCGGGAAGTCGTTCTGGCAGCCGAGCGAAACTCGCCCGATGAACGGAGTCCAGTACGTACGGCAGCCGGGCATGAGCGTCTTGGCGGGGAAGACACGCGTGTACGACCCGTCCGGCCTGTCGGACCAGCCCTGCTGCGGGTGGCTAAAATGGCGAGAGTAACGGTTCTTCCATTTCGGGTGCCATCTCGCTGGGTGTTGACGGGCTTCGGTAGTTGAGTGATGCGAAGTATGGAGACTGTCCAGTCAGTCGGCGCTACTGAACGCGCCATTTGCAAAAATAGAACTCAGACGCCGGGAAAACAAGTCGGTGTGACCGGTGAAACCATCCAACAAACAGTACTTCCCTGTAATGGCTTATGTGACTGCGCTGGCTGATGTGATATCACGGTAACGACGACACCACTCCTACATGGGGCCACTGTGGTAGTCATGAGGTCCACTGGGGTCGGCAGAGATTCGCGGGCCGGCATAGGCTGACCAACAGTAAGGAAGGGACCCTTCCGGTCTGGCAAAACAAGCGTATGGGAATTCCACGCATACCATTATTGATGTATAATACGTGAAAACAACGTTGCTATTGTAGCCATAATGTTGATGCATGATCTATGATATTGTTTCCTTGCCAGGTTGCTAGACTATTGCTTTTCATATAGATAGTAGCAGTATGGGTTCTATATAGCATTGCAGGACTTTTGTCTTTCTTCCAGCGACATACTTGTTGGATAAAATGCTTTTCATGATCTCAAAAGCTGTTTTGGCCTGTGCAATTCGTCTCTTCATCTCATCACTGCCATCGGCAGTTATTGATGATCCAAGATAATTAAACTTATCTATTTTTTAAGAACAATCCCGTTTACTATGATGTTGCATGTTGGTGTAAAAAAATTCTTATTTTTTTCTATTTAGAAACCGGCCTTTTCCGCACTTTCCGTGATAACGGTGTATAACAACCCTTGTAGCTCTATTTTATTTTCGGCGATCACCACCATGTCGTCTGCGTGTCTTAAATGTTTGTTTTGTTGCATCTTACAAGTATCCATTCCGTTCTCCATAATTGACTATATCGCGAAAGACGTCGGGCAGATTCACCCGTCCAGCGGTCGTTGACGCCTGCGTTCCGCTGAACTGGCGCACCTGCTCAGCCATGTCCGTGCGGACGAAACGCGCAAACTCGGCGACATTCTGCGCGGTGACTTTCCTCATCGTGTTGTGTTCGTACCCGACTCGCATCGCTTCGAGTACGCACCCATACACACCTCGCGATACGCCATCGAGCTGTCGCTTGTTCTGGGCGCGACAGTCGGCGGTGATCTCGACCAGCCAACTAAGAGCAAGATGTAGTCCGCAGCGATAGAAGTTGACGGCGATCGTAGCGACGTCGCCGCCGTCGCTGCGAGCTCGGCGGTACCGCATCTGCTGCCACACCTTCAGCTCCTCTTGTGGCGGCACGATCACGTACGGGTCGCTCGGAACGACGAAGCGATTCTCGGCAAGAAATTGCAGCACGTGGCCGACCGGGTCCCCGCGAAGTTCACGCACCTTCCTGGCGACCTCGTCGATGTCGGAATGCCTCACGTGGCTGATCATGTTGTTGTCAGGCACGAAGAAGTTAGGGATGCAGCGCCGGTCCAGGTATCCTAGCAACGCGTCCAGCAGCGCGAGAAGCGCGTGTGCCGCGCGGCCGGGTAGCCAAAGCGACGGTTCGGCGTTCTCGAGAGTCCAGAAGAGAGTCGTCTTGAGATGGTATGTGGCGAGCACCTTCGGTTGCTTCAGCCAGCGGTTGTGCAGCATCTTCAAGAACAAGTACGGCCGTCGGTGCTGCTGGCTCAACGTACGCGCAAGCGTCGTTTCGGCCACCGAGAACGACCACCGGAACTCGAGATCCTGCTTCTTGCTCAAGTGATGGCCCATCCGCACCACGTGACAACCAACGTCGACTACGCGCTTGACGAGGGCGTGATCGGGCCAGCCGCTCGGTCGCCGTCTGCGGGCGAAGTCGACGGCTTCCGGGGGCCATGCAGGCGCCTGGAAACTGATGACGAGATCGCGAATTTTATGGAAACCGTCGTCTATTGCCAGAGCCGGACCTTCTCTTGTCACGCGGATCTTCGTCAGCTTTGACACGATGTCCGCAGCCACGCGGTCGCCGTTCAGGTAGCGGCGTCCGTCCACTTGCACAGAGTAACGGGACCAATAGCTGTCGGAGTCGACTTCGATCATCAGGTAGCCGGCGTGCGTGGTCGGCAGAACGCGGACGAAGCCGAGGCACTTACTCGAGGATGCACTGCCCCCGCCTCCACGCCGGTCGTCAACGAGCGGCCAGTCTTCGTCACACACCATCACGTCCTGGTCGCTCATGTACGAGTGATTCTTCACGTACTCCGGCGTAAGTTCTATGCGGCTGCTGAAGTTGATGGGCAGGTTGAGGTTCTCGCTCGTGCTGCCCGAGAGGAAGAACGTGATATTGGTGTCACGTTCCCTCTTGGCGACGCCATCAGTCCAGCGCCGAGTCCACTCCTCGTGCAAAGTCAAGTACTTCGACTGAAACAATAACATACATATTAGCGGTTAGTGAGGGCCAGTGTCGCAATGGTATCATACGAAGGGTGGTTGTGGTTTCAACCCCCCGGGGGGGGTACTCCCTATACTGAGGTATACATGTATGTGCCGCGCAAATGCCCCTGTTTTTGCCGATTTTCTCTCTCTGTCCGAAGAAAAAATTTCAATGTTCTCTCTTTGTGCCCCAATGAAACCTGATAAATCTCTCTTTCATCGAAGAGGAAATTTCCCAATGAAAACGTTCCGCCCGGGCTTACCTTACACTTATAGATATTAGATAAATTGTTCAATAATTTTCTCTTGGTAACCATACATCTCTCTCTCTCTCTCTCTCTCTCTCTCTCTCTCTCTCTCTCTCTCTCTCTCTCTCTCTCTCTCTCTCTCTCTCTCTCTTCTCTCTCTCTCTCTCTCTCTCTCTCTCTCTCTCTCTCTCTCTCTCTCTCTCTCTCTCTCTCTCTCTCTCTTCTCTCTCTCTCTCTCTCTCTCTCTCTCTCTCTCTCTCTCTCTCTCTTCTCTCTCTCTCTTTCTCTCTCTCTTCTCTCTCTCTCTCTCTCTCACTCACTCTCTCTCTCTCTCTCTCACCCTACCACCATTTTAGGGCCAACCTGTCAACCAATCAATCGTTGGTGCTTGGCATTGGATCCCGTAGAAGACAGTCATATAATATGATACTATATGTACGACGTAGAGAAAACATGTTTTGCAATTATCGCTTTCCAAATGCACTACTGTTAATTTAAATGAAACATAATTATTTTTATTTTTTTAACAAACAATTTGTGATAGTTTCGGCATCGTATGGAAAACCTTGACAAACCTGCAGGATCGAGTTGAAGATGTATGAACCATACACCAGGTGGCACTGCGACTTGTCATCATAGGCTGGTTGACACCTGAGCTTTATGCCCGATGTTGATGCAACAAAATAGTCAGTCATTTGTGGGGCTGACTGGTGATCACAACAGGTACCGGTACATACGTCGATGACACATCAAACAAAAACAATTAAACGTAAATTTAAGTTCATACAGGTCCACTTCCCAAGACTACATGCAGTTGCTATATTGCTGTATTCTCAGTGATATATCTAATCTTTCAGTCGGGGGCGGGGGGGCTTGACAATCTTAGTTACCCATTAGTTTACCACGCTACCATGTAGTGCGCAACAGGTCACATAACAAATAAAAAAATAATCAAAAGGAGCCGCGGCCCAATGCCGCCCGGAAGCATATTACCTGATTGTGGAATGATAAACAAACAGTGTCCATTTATAAAATATTCCGAGTTATCTCAATTCTATATATATATATATATATATATATATATATATATATATATATATATATATATATATATATATATATATATATATATATATATATATATATATATATATATATACATATATATGTATATATGTTTTTGTATATGTGTGTTTGTATGTGTATGTGTATGTGTATGTGTATGTGTATGTGTATGTGTATGTGTATGTGTATGTGTATGTGTATGTGTATGTGTATATGATCTGATATAAACAGTTCCCGACAATTATTGGAACTCACTATTTCCGATACTTCCTGCTATGTAACAAAAACGAAAGTAAACCATGCAAAGCAGTAACATCCTCATAGTTAATGCATCATCTAAAATTACAACACAACATTTAAATAAGTTTATATCAGTCATCCATATCATACCGTTATGTAATTATACAATAAACATATCACTTCATGGCAGGAAGCCTAGCTTTGTCTTTGACATAAAATGTAACAGCACTTATACGGAATGTGTATAGCATACAGTTCCCCTTGCTCCACTACGTGTCGCTAAGGATAACCAAGTGCATATCACACTCGCTAGATGGCATGAAGTGCTGTATGCACGGAAGTTAGCCGTGGACCAATTAAATGAAACGTTACATTTCGAGTACGGTCCTTGTCCAACATGTCGTTTTGTTGACAAAATTTAAATCGTATTAGTTCGTCTTCGAATGCACTGACACGTTCATTGGACATTGCGGACGGTGCTAATTCAACTATTTTATGGTTTTATATATGGACAAGGATAACGAGATACCAACGAAAGACACGGCAATTTTCACTGACCATCATATTCATAGTCGATAGAGTACGTGTAGTCGTGTACGGTCACGGTGACAATCAGACACATGATTAGTAATGATTAGACCAGTGTGTCTCGTCAAAAAACAGTGCTGACAGCTGTGACTGTGGTGTCAACTTCTATCCTTTCAAGTGGTGTGCCTGACTAATTAAAGCATCGGAACTTTATGTTGAATGGTGAGGCAGGCCAGCGAATTCAGTGACAGTTATATTCACTCACTGACACTGGCACTGCCACTGGATTCTGGATAGACTAGTTACTTTTTTGTAAAATGTTATTTTGTTAGGAGAATATTTTTGTTATACTAAGGAGAATTTATCTACGTATTTATGTATGTGTAGTTTGACCTCTCAAGAAGTTTGGTTAATGCTGGAAATTGGGTAGTTTATGCACATGCACTGCCATTAGCATTGGCATTGGGGGTCATTTAATACAAATGAGTACCTGGCTACAGACAGAGGTGGATATGTGAACGAATAGCCTGCGCAGTAATTGCAGCATAGCTGAATGCCTCACAGAGAAGTCAAAATGGCATTGGAATGAACAGGTCTGCCACAGGGTGAAGTGTAAAGTGTTTTGAGCAGTCCTAAGGTAGACTGAATACCATGCCATATAAGAACGTACCTGTACCTTTTATATATTTGGTACATATACCAAGTTTCCATATACATGGAAGCTTTCCCTGGTACATGTAGTGCACCTTGATATTTGCACATATTGATCACAATTGGATGGTAAACATCACATTTGTTTACTCCTGGCAAAATTTGTCAAAGTGTTAAAATTTTCACTATTAAAACTTCTGTACCAAATTGAATCTTTACTTCCTGATTCCTTTAAGAAACATTGCCTGTATACCTCTCTGATTACAGGGACAACTCCATGGTGATTGTGTAGTTTAGGAAGATGGGGAAGACTTGCAAGGTGGTGGTGTGTGGGCAGGCTGGGTCTGGGAAGACAGCCTTGCTGCAGCAGCTACTCTACAACAACCACGTGCTGGGCTCGGTCAGTCATTTTGTAACTATTTTCATACAGTGTTGTCAATATTGTCGACAAGATGGAGTCACATATACAGTAGTATAATCATTGTCCACTAGTTGGAATTATAATATATCTTGTTGAAGAGTCAAAACAATGGAAGTTCATTTTCATCTGCACCATATGGTTGGTTGGATATTTATCCATTACACTAACTTCTAAAACTGAAAGATGAATTTTCAGTGTTTTCATTCCTTGACAGATATATTGTTTAAGAATCAAAACTTTAGTCCATTTTTGTGTGTTAGAAGTTAGTCTAATAGACTTCCATCGTTTTGACTCTTCAACAGCGATATATCAATTAAAATGCATGCCACAGTCAAAAGTACAATGTAAGTAAATACTAAGCTCAACACTTTGCAAATAACTGTGTTTTCAATATTTATTTTGAAGTAGTTATTTGCACTGCAGTGGTGTACCAAACAGTAATCTCATTTGTGGAGGGCACCATTGCTCTTCAGCTGCTAAATGTAAGTTCAAATTCATATAGCCGTAACCCTACTTGTCAAATGGTATGCTATGTTAAAAAGAACTGTTTTGGTGTCAATATATTGAGGTGTTGATATATTGTGTACACCACAGCGGTTGAATCAATCTATGCCTCTACTGCTGGGGTGCATACAGCGGCATTACAGCTTCTGCTTGTTTGTTTAGCAAATTATCAGTTGGACATGTTGAGAATACGTATGAGGGATGGCAATGTTCTTGCTGTTCCAACAGTTTGCTGTCAAGAGATGACTTTTGAGATGATAACACAAGATACACTGGATATTTTTATTTTCAGGCAATGTTTTCCACATTGGAGGACATTTATGTGGCCCAAGTTGATACCGACAGGGGCCAGAAGGAGAAAGTGCATTTCTACGACACAACCGGCCTGGTATGCTGTCTCATATACATGGGGGGGAGGAGGGGGTAGACAAATTTATTCCTTTATAGTAAAATTTCTTCCATATGTCCAGCGAACAATAATATTTTTGACCAGGAATGACATTATCGATATATAATATTGTTGTGTAATAACATATTTAAGATTTGAGAGGTATCTTAATATTGCAATAGAAAGAGGTGCCATAGTTAACTACATGCACATCAAAATGCTGATATTTGTATCCAATGAATTTACACAACTTAAAGTCTATTAAACAGGAAGGACAACTTAAAATCAAAGCTGTGCTAATCATATTATTGTCCTCTATTTACACGTTTCAGGATCCAGCAAAGCCACAACTTGCCAAGCAGTACCTCAGTTTTGCTGACGTAAGTACTATTTACGAATTGGTGTCCATATATGTAATGTAGTGTGTGAATAGTTTAATGTAGTGTGTGAAAAGTAACACATCAGTGAAATTAATAAAACGAAGTGTGTGCTTTTGTTCAAATCATCAAAAGAATTGACTTTGATCATTAGATCTGGCAAATTGCAAAGTCAGTACGGAGCCGACCTTTAGCCTCCAACCGAGCGAACTTGTCGGCCATGTGATTTTCACGAGAGCAAGGAGAGTGGAAAACATAAATAGCGAAATACGTGTAGAGTCTACATCAATATTCTGGGCAGTATTTCCAATTTCACTTCAATTGATATTTGGGCGAACATCAAATAATTTAATAGTATGTCTGAAGATTTCACAAAAACTATATAAAACAATCGCACAAAGAAGCTAGTGTGGCGTAATGGATACTAAATAGGTTTTATTTTTTGGCAAAAGGAATTTGAAATGAGTCGAGCAAATAAAATCGAATTGTGGAGGGACCTTTAATTTAATTGAGGAGGGATCTTTAAATGTTACAGCTGTGTTTCTTTTTCTGCAGGGATTCATTCTTGTGTATGACGTGACAGATCGCGTATCATTCGACTGCATGGACAAATTGAAGAAGGAAATTGACAGGAGCAAAGAGAAGAAAGAGGTGAGATGCATACACCGTGTAAGACAATCACGTCAAGGTCATTCGTGCCAAAGGTCACTAGTTTTATGGTTAGAGCACTGGACTATCCATCGAGAGGACTGAAGTTCAAGTCTATCTGCTGATGTTTCAAAGCTTGGGCAATTTCATTGTCGTCTTTCAGATGAGACATTAAAAGCTGTTGGTCTCTTCTATTTGGTGTCTGTGCCAGGTACGTAGATCCCATATGGGGTAAATGTGTAACCTGTCATGGAATCAGAAACTTTAACATGCACTATACCAACTGTTGATGTTGAGTATGACAAGAAGAAGTTTGTCACTTATAACACTTGCCCAATTACCATATATAACAAGAAGCAAATAATTACAGTATGCAACATGCATGATTACAACTTAACTATTTATATTTCAATATGAATAATGAAATATTAGTGTTTAGACTAAATAATCACTGTAGCGTAGTTCAAGAATAACATGTAAAGACCAGCATAAACAAAACAATAATTTTTTTGTAGCTACAATAAATCAATATTTATACAGCCAAGCTGTTATATTTATACTACATACCTAACCAAAATTTTAGCAGTGTATTTTTTTAAAACGACGAGTGGGACTTTTATGATAGAAATGTGTTTTTTCCATGTTAATTTATTATCAATTAAAGCACCTAAAAATTTGTTTCATTCAACCTTACTAATTTCTTCCTTACTTATATGTATAGAGACATGTGTCTTTAAAATATGATTACCAAAAAAACCCATATAAGTTGTCTTTGATATATTGAGAGAAAGCTTGTTTACTGCAAACCATACACGTAACTTTTCTAATTCAATATTTGTCAACCGGACAAGATGAGCTATATCACTATTACTGTAGAACATGTTGGTATCATCTGCAAATAAGATAAACTTAAAAAATTTTTAAACATTACAAATATCATTTATGTACAGAATAAACAACTTCGGACCTAAAACCGATCTTTGTGGCACACCACAACATATTTTGAGTACTTTTGAGTCACAATTTTCATAGTGAACAAATTGACTTCTGTGTTCCAAGTAACTCATAATCCATTGATGTGCAACACCATGAATGCCATAAAAGTATAATTTGTTTGCCAATATATTATGGTTGATGGTATCAAATGCCGTCTTAAGGTCAACAAATATGCCAAAGGCATATTTATTATTATCAAGAGAAGCAGTAATTTCTTCAACCAGTTCTATTAAGGCATGTGATGTTGACATGTTTGATCTAAATCCATATTGGTTAGGGCTGAGTATACTATATTTAAATAGAAAACTAACCTATCACTATATAATTTCTCCAGGATTTTTGAGAATTGGGGCAACAAAGAAATAGGCCTGTAATTTGTAAACACACCCTTCTCACCTGATTTAAAAATAGGAATAACTTTAGTTATTTTGATTTGATTTGGAAATATTCCAGTGTTACAAGAAACATTACATATGTGCTTCATTGATTTTACAATATGAGCAATAATGTTCTTGACCATGCTCATGTTTAAATCATTAGAATCTGTTGACATTTTGCTCTTAAAATTTTGAACAGTTGTAATAATGTCTTGGTCATCAACAGGACTTAGAAACATCCTTTTATCAAGTTCTTTTCCCAAATAATCAAAAATAGATATATTCTTTTAGGTAGAGTAATTTGTTTTGCAAGATTCGGTCCAACATTTGTAAAAAAAATCCATTTGCAATGTCCTGCTTTTCACATATCTCTTTATCATTGCCCGTGAAATAGGCAGGATATGTTGGATGATTGAATTGTTTGTTGATTACTTTGTTTAAAATTTTCCAGATTCCCTTTGCATTGGTTTTTGTTTCTCCAACATTTTGCTGTAATATGCTTTTTCGGCAAACCTTAATATAGACGTCAATTTGTTTTTATAGGATTTGTATTTAAATTCAGCTTCATGTGAACAGGATATGACAAATGCTTTTTAAAGCTTCTTTTTTTTGGCACAATCACATTTTAAACCTTTGTTAAACCAAGGTTTCTTATAAATGTAACTTTTTCGTGAAGTTCTTTTTCTAGGGCAATGCTTGTTAAACAAACCCATGAATTTGTTTAAGAACAAATCATCAAATAATAATGGAGTAAAGGTGGATATTGATGCTACATAAGACGCCATCATTATGATCCAATGATGTATGTGTGCGTTTTATTCACTGCCTGGAGTACTGTATCCTTGTTGCATGCAGGAGTGCACTATATTCACAAAATTGTTATTGCAAGTAACGTAGGTGTTGACACCTAACGTTTTTCGAGGGACAGATTTCACAAAAATTTCAGACATTTGCTTTCTATTGTGGCATGTGGGACATCTCATCCTTGTTAATAAAATAACAAACAAAAATGATATCGATTAATCTTCTTGAAATTTGTATTTCCTGTTCAGAGTGAACTTTCTTTTTTATACCAGTTTCCGCTCAAGTTAAAATGCAAGCACATTATGCGATTTGTATCACCGGCTTAATAATAATAATAAGTAATAAAAAAATTATTCACAATAAACCTTATAAACAATGTTGGCAAGTTTCGGTAAATACCATGGTAAATACTATGGTATTTACCACCTCGTTAGAAATACTTTTCTGACATAAAAATGTCAGAAACTCCGTTTTAAAGACATTTTCTTTTAAAAAATTATCATGTGTCATTTTGTTTAACGTGTAGATTGTATATTAAATCAGCAATAGTAACCTGTTACATGTCATATTCATTTGCAACTTTTACTCTGTGCAGTCTATAATGTTTGAATTTTCTACCAGTTTATCAGTAAATAGAAATGATAACAGATCTATGTAATTGTTGCAGCATGGTTTCACTTGGCAGTTAGCTTTTAAAAGAGCAGGACAATGTCAATCACAATTGGGGAAGCATGAAAGAAAGAAGTTGGGTGGGTGTAGGTGCATCCCAGTAATAACATTGGAGAGGAGTTGAAGGGACTGGGTTAGGACTGTGCACAGACCTGTGTGGCTATGTCAATAAGCCAATTGGGAGCCAAAAAAAGAGTTAAATTTAAGCAATTGAGACAGAACTGTACTGTTCTATTGCTCACTGCTGTGAGGTGATACTGAGCTATACACAGCTCATTGTGTAAGATTAGACAAATCGATATCAAAGAAAGATTTAAAGTAGGTCCAGGCAATCACTTGAAGTCCCAATTTCCAGAGCTAAACTATCAAGTGAGCTACAACTAAATGTTGTAAGAGTATTGTCTGAGCTTGCTTTTATCATATGTGCACCTGTCTGTGCTTGATGGAGGCATATGCTGATTGTCCCAATACTTTCTACTTAGCAAGTTGCTTGGCCAGCCACCTGTTGCTACACCTTTACATAGAGATACACTGTTACATGTGAAAGTAACAGTATCAGTGACTGCTAGTAGCACCCCTGCATGCACCGTGCTTAAGGGTGACATACCAGCTGAGGCTGTTTAGGAACATAGTGGAAAGTAATGGAGAAACAGTTGCTAGATGCATGTTCTGTGGTCACCAGATGTCACCCAAATATGATAGAATGCTGGTTCATCATAACAAGTGCAGTAACAGTTACAGTACTCTGTTATAATTATACATCCATGGATATAAAGAACAGCAAATATAAGGAACAGTTTGACCAAGTCCCAATGTGTTCCTTGAACTTACTTCTGAATATAGTGAGGGTTCACTTTATATAATTTCTCCAAACAGTCAAATGTAGTCAGTAGACATTTAATTATCACTCATCCATTTCATAGGTTATATAATTAGCGAAATCATAAATTTATATAGCATGTATTAGATTCTGAAAGTTTCTTACAGTTTCTGACATCAGAAACCAGTCAGAAACTAGTTGCTGACAGTTTTTGACATTGTCACGTCATAAATACTTTTCTGACTGTCAGAAACCCAACCCTGCGTATAAAATATATGGTATGGTTTATGGCTTCTGTCACAAATGGTGGAAATGCTCAGATCACATTAAATATAATCAATGTTTTGAATAAAACTATTAGTATGGCAAAACTTTATGTCAATACCACAAAAATGCGGGACATTTGTTTTCTGTTGTGGGACGTGGGATATCTGATCAATAAGCAGGATTATTTTGAAGTCACTGACGTTCAAATAACTGCATTAGTGAAATCAGTATGAAATCTTGTTTTGCTTTCTTGTACAGGCCATTGTTATTTCAATCGGCAACAAATGTGATCTCCGCGAAGTGAAGCAAGTCGACTTCAACTTGGCAAATAAATGGGCACAGAAAGAGAAAGGTAAGTACAGACATTTAGCGACATAGATAGGCTTCACAGTTTCAATGTCATAAATAAATTTCATAAGTATTTATTTGTATGGCTAACGAGGTTCAGTTTGTACTTATGATGTGTAAGTTTCTAACTTAATTTTTATTAATCCTCATTCAAAGGGGAATTTAAAGAATTATTTGCTTTATTTGTATTACCTTGCACAAGAATTCCTTTCATCTCCCGGGTTAATGTTTTTATCTAGATCTAGCACTCCTAGGCAGGACTTAGCCAAACAGATGGACCAGCAAAATCCCAGAGAATATAACTTATTTGAGATGTACCTGTACTTACATATAATAAATGTAGAAGAACGAAGTGTTCGTGATAAATGAAGTACATTACAAATTACTATGCTATATCAGGCTGGAGTAAATAACAAATAAAGGATAGGGTAAATCATAGATGATTTGTTTAAATCAGCAGTTACTGAACATAAAGTAATTACATGATTTCAATTAGTCTTGGGTTCGACTTTTGTGGCACTTGACATTTGTGAAAGACATTAACATAGCAAGTTTAGACAAAATTATATCTGACACACAGTCTCTGCAACCTACTTTATGCATGTTAATTTTCAGGTTACCTCATTGTCGCAAATATCCTGTGTTATTGTGATAGTTGCAAATATCCTTTGATATTATGATAATTGTAAATATCCTTTGATATTGTGACAATTGCAAATATCCTTTGATATTATGATAATTGTAAATATCCTTTGATATTGTGACAGTTGTAAATATACTGTGATGTTGTGACAATTGCAAATATCCTTTGATGTTGTGACAACTGCAAATATCTTTTGATATTGTGATAGTAACAAATATCCTGTGGTATTGTGATAATTGCAAATATCCTGTCATATTGTGATCATTTCAAATATCCTGTGATATTGTGATGATACAGTCTGTCTATTTAATATTGTTTATTTCAGTGCGACTTTGGGAAGTGTCGGTTGCCAACAGGCATTCTCTCATTGAACCTGTCGTGTGGCTGACATCAAAAATTACACAACCACAAGGTTTGCTGTCATGTTTCATCTTTTACATTTTGTCTTATTACAAACTGTATGTTTTTACACCATTAAAAGTCTAAAATTAGTCTGTGCAATATCTCAAGACTGAGTTGTACATCTCATTATTTCTTTATATGTTTAAAACTGTCTGCTCAGTTGATTTAGCTCATCTCCAATCAGGTTCGTTGATATTAAAATTTATTTGTAGACACAAGTGAATTGTTTTAAATAATATTTTCAGTCAGTGTTAAAGAGTGTTAAAATAACTGAAAGAATTGATTTTGTTCACTTGTGAAAGTGGGAATAGCCTTATATTTTGTTCATTAGATCGGGTAACTTGTAAAAGTGGGAATAGCATTATATTTTGTTCATTAGATCGGGTAACTTGTAAAAGTGGGAATAGCCTTATATTTTGTTCATTAGATCGGGTAACTTGTAAAAGTGGGAATAGCCTTATATTTTGTTCATTAGATGGGGAAACTTGTGAAAGTGGGAATAGCCTTATACTATGCTTTTTGAGCCAAACCACATTTGCAAATTTGTCAAAAAATTTGTATCAGACCCAGTAAAAAATAGTTTAATAATTTGTCTGATGAATTCACCAAAACTAAATAGTAAACTTGTGCAAACGAGCTGGCATGTTGCAGTATTAGTGATATTATTCTAAAATCAGACGAATGAAACATTTTTTAGTATATGCAGTTTTAACTATATTTAACTATTAGTGCTATTTTTGCTTTCAGGAAAATCAACATTTCTTGCAATGGGGATGGGTAAGAAACAAAAATCTTCAACGTCTAGTAACGAGCCCTGACGGCGAAGTGACCATGACAGAAATGACCCACGAGCTCACATTAGAAAACAGGAATTGTCACTTTTCTTTTACTTGTTTTAGAGTTTATGTTTTTAGATTTTACTTATCTCTTGAGGGGCCATTCAAAAGTTACATTGTTATCCATGTTGTCCTAGTTGTCCTAATGAAAAATTCCACAATTTTCGTTAAGTGATAATAGTAATTAGAAAATTTATATCATGCCTAAGTCTTTGGAAACCTGCGCTCAGCTCAAAATTTAAAGTCCAACGCACCGACTTCCAGGAGCGTTGTGTTATGAATTTTTTTGTCACATTTCATGGAACCGGATTCTCCAGTTAGTGTTATGTAATACAGAAAATAAAAAACGAACATCATCTGTTCCAGCAAGACTATGAAGTGCTTGCCTATTTACGGCCCCTACCTCCTCTGTAACTTTTGAATGGCCACTTTACCTGATATCTACAATACTGGTCTTTTATAGTTGACATGTTTTACCTGCATGATAGCCGTAATACTCAGATTTATATTGCTTTTTCCCTTTGATTCATGGGGCGATTGAATTGTTGGCCAACTTTAGCAACCACTGAATGTTTGCAGACACTGGGTAAATGAATTTGTTCTCCTGATTTCAGAGCTGAATCACAATATATTTAATTTGAAACTGGATGCAAGTCATAAAAGTGATTCGCCTTGAAACTGGAGTTGTACCACAGCTGTTTTAAAAAATGTCACATTTTATGAGTTCATGATCTCAAATGTTTTAATGTGCACTTAGCCAATATTTGTATGTGTTGTTTTGTGAAAAGATCCAGCATGAAAATGTATAGTATCAAGGAAGGATGTCTACAAGGCTATACTGCCTACCAGGTTTTTCATGGTGCATATTCTTGCATCCACCTGAAAGAATGTATTCGTAAAGAAACAGTGAATACAGTGTCTTATTTTGTTTACAGTAATTGCACTCGAATTGGGAATTCTTTTATTCCAAGCAGGTTATTTTGTCCAAAGGGTGTATGAATTTTACAGTGCAGACCTTCACGTAATTTTACAACAGCGTAATAACACTCATTGTTAGCTGTTTATTGGCATTTTGTTTTAGTCCAGTGGTTTATATGAGCAAGTATACAGAGTCGAAATAAACCATTCTTGACCAAGCTTTGGAGTTATCTGGAAATGAACTTTCAAGGTGGCAGTTGTGAGTTTATATACACTGTATGGAAGAGAGCAATACATTCAGCACGTGGTCCACCCATTTGTTAGGTCCGTTGAGACAGAGTTCTTCCTCACAGCCCGTATTCTCAAAAGACTAATTCGCAACATAATTTTTGTCATAAATATAGCAGCAAAATTGTCTCGGGGTCACTCATAGCATATCTGGGAATGCATGCGTTAAAAAAAAGAGGGAAAGATTTCTTCAGAGGTTGAAAGAAGGCATCAAGATCCCCTGAAAATTAGCTCGAAGTCTTGTATTGCAAATTAAAGCCTTAATCGTAGGGCACTATCATTTTTGTTCATCTGATATGCTAAATACCGAATAGGCCTACTTAAGTATTAAAAAGTCCATGTTGAATTTCAACCAAGACTGGCAGGATTGCATTATAATTTTTAATTTGCAATGTTATTTTGGCGTTAGATATTCGGTGAGTGACGCCCCTAGGGCAGCTTTGGGGCCATATTTACGGAATTTTGAGTTACAAATTTTTAAGTTTGAGAAAATGAGTCAAGAAACATATTTTTGTGTAGTAAATTTTAGAGATTTAGCTAGAGTTATTTTCAGTGAAGTTGATTCAGATTGTGTACATGTGTTAAATTCACTGCACATGATGACAAGATCAAACTTTACACACCACACATTTTATTGTAACAAACTCTTGTACAAATGGTTTCAAATGGCATATGTACAAAATGGCAATAAATATACAAGTGCTAACACACACGCACACACACGCATACACACACTCCACACTTCAATTCTGTATGAATACAACATTTTGTGTATATGGCAAAAATGCAGTGTTGGCATTCTGCTAGCTAAGATATCGGAGCTATTACATGCCAGAAGTTTGATTCAATGAATTATCTAATGATCTCGTAAAGATCGTGCAATAGTCTCCCAAATCAAAGAATATTTTCTGAAATTTACACATCAATTCAGTAATTAATATATAATTATATATATAAAAAATATTAAGTCTTCACAATATGTAATCTCTGCAGTCTCGATGATTAACTTTCACCTTTGTCATTAATGACCTTCACATGTTGGCTGGGCTTCACAACAGCACAGTAAAACACATGCATTCCTTCTTGCGCATCACTTTGCATAGACACAAGAGTGTCCTACAATTCTGCAATGTTATCAGAAACATCTGTGAATAGTGGAAGACAATGCTATGTTGGCTTTGAATTGTACAATAATCAGTGAGTTAACACTGGTAACAGCATCATTTTCATTTCGATATGGCAAGCTAGGCATGTTAGCATCAGAATAGTTCTCACCAGTTTCAATGTGCAGTGGATGGCTGCAATAGGTAGTTGCAGTGAGTAGCTGCAATGGGGGCAGCAATGGGTAGCTGAAGTGAGTACCTGCAGTGGGTAGCTGCACCAGCTAAATGAACAGAGCAACATTCAACCAAGTCTCCACTGACATTTCTTGTGCAGACAGTAACAGTTGTTTATGCTAAATAAATACAAGGAATGTACGAAGAAATTCAGAAAAAAACATTGTTATGACATGAAATGTAGCATGCTGACAAAGAATGATTCAGCATCCTAACATGGAATGTTCTCCAGCATACTGACATGGAATGTTCCACCATGCTGACATGGTATGTTCCGCCATGCTGACATGGAACGTTCTAGATTAGTGAAAGGACTGTTCCAGCTTACTGACAATATTACTGCCAAATGACGAGGACTGTCCCAGCCTATGGTAAAATATGCACTAGTCTACTGATGGGAATGTCCAATATAATAAAACATTCCGATGAATGTTCACAAGGAATGAATGAGCCCCAACGTTTTCACCTGTAGTATTCCAGACCAATATATACCTTGTGATAATATACCTTGTGACATGACTTCAAAGATAAGCAGACCTTTGGTATTTGGGGAAATGCTCAAACTATGCAACTCCTAGTATCACACGTACACATGCAGCAGCTTTGTGGCTGAAGTTTGCACTCGTGGTCGTTCAACAGCCAAGTATTAGAAACCACACACATAATTAAGTTAAAATAATAAATACAAACTTGCAAACAAACTATCTAAGCACAGTGCAAACTTTTTTGTACAATTCATTCCATGCAATGCTTTTTTTGACACAACACCGAATATTTGCTCCCTGTGGTTAGTAACAAAACAGCCAAATTACATTTGCTATGATTATTTATGTACACAAGTGTCTTATTAGCATTGGTTGCCAAAAATAAAAGTTGCAAGATGCTGCACTCTGGGTTTCATTCTGGGCGATATTGCTGTATGAGTACATTGCTTGTGTGTGTATTTGTGAAGTTTACATTAAGTGCATTAAGTGGAAATACAAAGCTATTAAAACATGCACTATATGACACAAAGAAACACCATTCCGTCGGTGAAAAGTCAAAACCGTGAAAGTCCAAAATGTAATAGTAGGCAACATTTCAGGCGAACTTTAACCTGGTGATATATCAAGGGTGGACTACATTAAAAGTTTTGACTGTTTGATGACATTTTGCTAGACTACAACGCCAACAAGATCATGTATCACAGATTAGCTGCTATAAATTCATCGAGGGCACCTGTGTGACCCCCACAGCCATGGCACCTTCTATGCACCCATTAATTGTGCCCTGTTGATCACAGCGATGCTTCAACATGTACGGGAAGGTAGAGACATTCCTGATTCGAACCTTTAACAATCCAGAACTCCCAACCGTCAATAAATCATGCCAAGGTAATGGACTGCACCACGAAGGTTTTACTGTTATGCTATGTTGAATATATATATTAATATATAATATATATTATGTGTAACAATGCAAGCCTGAGTTAACTAATGGTTGTTGATATTACAAAACGAAGCATGTCAACATAGAGCAGCTATAGGAGCCTGAGTAAACTCAAGCTTGTTGCTGTCACAAGACATGACTCTAATGCTATGTGAAGATATGATAAAATGACAGTTACAATGAAATCACTAAATGCCATCATCTGAACCTTGCACCATCGCTACATTTTGGCACGGCAATTTGCAAGGTATGCATGTATGACATCATAGATGGATAGATAAGTACACTTTTAAATATATGTGTATCCAGTACATGCTTACAAAATAATTATTCTGGAAGGTTGCAGTGAAAAACTACCAATAATGTCATGATGGTAGTGTATGCACAAATACGTACATACCGGAATGCTTACACATGTATATACATACGTATATATATATACGTAAAAAAAAAAATTATTTTGCATATACAGGGGTGTGAAGTTTGGTGTGAATAAATATTGAATTTCCTACATGGATCTGACATCATAAAATAGTTGCATTTGGAGATGAAATTGACATAGTAGAACAATGTCTACTTTGTTTCACATATGTCAACCTGTGTAAGCTAGTAAACATCACAGCAGTCTCATCTTTGGTCACAGTGCCCAGCTTTGACTACCAGTGGTCACTTGTCATTTCTTCCCGTTTGAACATGTACTATACGTAGCTTGCTCTATAGTTCGATGTGTCGCAGTCACACGACTCTCCATTTCTAAGTAGATGGCATGTCAGTAGCAACAGATTTAGCTGTTTGACCTAGTTCTGTGTGGGTCCAGTAGAGGGCATGTCAGTCAAAACCAAGTAGGTGTGCTGCGCTGTCAGCGGAGTTGAGCATCTGATCAATGGCAGAGTTCTCGACACCGAGCAGATTCTGAAGCATATCAGAGTCATTGGACGTGTCATCAACGTCCACCATCTGGTGACCCAACGCTGTTGGTGTCAGTGACGATGACGGACGTTCCTTCACTAGCTTATGCTGCACCACACTGCCCTGAAACATAAACAACACTTCAACATTTCTTGAATTGTACTTTCTTCTTTGTTAATATAATAATGCACATTACTATTAAAAGCATAGCATAACACATACTGCTATTAAAAAATAATGCTCTAAAACCTTTTTGCAATATAATCTTTGCTGCACACAGTAGCAACCGATATCATGGATAGTAATTAATGTGTTTGCTGTACTATCATGCAACATGTTCTGCTAAATTTATGGGAGCAATCAAGATAATCATGTATAACATTTATTTAAAAACTGGTTATTGTTTCATAATTACACTTGTGTGATATTTTTAGTGTGCAGATACGTTTGTACATAGTAATAAAGGATAGCTACTTGTTCATATAGTTCAACACTTCACCTACCATTGTACATAGTAATAAAGGATAGCTACTTGTTCATATAGTTCAACACTTCACCTACCATTGTACATAGTAATAAAGGATAGCTACTTGTTCATATAGTTCAACACTTCACCTACCATTGTACGTGTGTTAGTTGCCAACTTCACACCCCGTCTTTTTGGTTCCAGCAAGCGGATATTCATTGTTGCTATGGCGTTGACTGAAACAGACATTTTATTTGTTAACAATATATCAAAAGAAAGGTGAGCTTATGTTACACATTACAAAGAAAATTAATTATTATAAGGTGCATAGATCCATGAATAACAAATTTGACAATTGTAAGGCTGCTATTTCATGATGACCAATAAGTGCCAATTTTAAACTGCATACACACGCAGTAATCTGCATACACACGCAGTAATCTGCATACACATGCAGTAATCTGCATACACACGCAGTAATCTGCATACACACGCAGTAATCTGCATACACATGCAGTAAACTGCATACACACGCAGTAATCTGCATACACACGCAGTAATCTGCATACACACGCAGTAATCTGCATACACATGCAGTAATCTGCATACACACGCAGTAATCTGCATACACAAGCAGTAATCTGCATACACACGCAGTAATCTGCATACACATGCAGTAATCTGCATACACACGCAATAATCTGCATACACATGCAGTAATCTGCATACACACGCAGTAATCTGCATACACACGCAGTAATCTGCATACACACGCAGTAATCTGGTTTGTTAATCTGTCTTAAATGAAAACAATTAACAAGAAATCTAAATGAATTCCATTCGTTCTGGGTAATAAACATATTCAGTAATGTTTGACAAATGCAATGAATGTGGGCTTAAAAACACTGTCACAGTTATTTTAGGAACATTCATGAACAAGGCAAGACAACCAGAATCAAACATACGATTCTTTTTTACGGCACTGCTGGTGGCTCCCTCCTCATCGCTGACACTGTCGCAAGTCTTCGCGTGGCGTGTGCGGTGTCGCAGCATGCTGTGTTTCAGTGTGAATGTCTTCTCGCACAGGTCACACCGGAACGGCCGCTCCCCTACCACAGATCAACACACAAATATCACACCAGACAAATCTAGCTGGCTTTCACTATGGAAGATTACTGACCACAGAATGTGATTTTAAAATTCATTCTCTTTGTGTGTCTGACATTTATTTTGATGCTTGAAAGTGACATATATCATAAAGTGTGAAGTGTATCCTTTGATGACTGAGGGTGGTAGAAGTGTATGTTTGGATGTCAAAAGCTATTAATATCATCCAATCGCATGCCAGTTCACGATCATATTTGCATGCAAACCTCTCTTTGGGAAATCGACACAACCATTGTTTTCAGTGAACTAAGTGTGCCAAACATTGCCTTAGGTTAGGTCAAGGCCGTTGACATGAAATGTCACTCCAAGCACACAATGCTTGAACGCCATCTCAAACCATGATGCAAATGTCTCCATTGCACCGTATAAACTATTGATCAGTAAGTTTCCAATACGTGTTATAAATATAAAAATTTGCAATTTCGACAATGTCTTGACAATCCCCATACACTTTGTAAATTCCCATTTAAAAGTCCTATTCAAGGCCTTAAAAACGCAAGGTCCAATTTATGACTTTTTAAGACTCTCCACACATCCTGGCACTTTTGATGAAGATTATAAAACTTGGAACAATTGTAGAAAATGCACAGTGTTGGGAACAATTATATGTAACTATGAACTACCCTTCATATGAAGGTTGGTATGGTATGAACGTTTTGTGAAACTGGCCTCCGTACACTACAGTAGTCAATTAACACCAATCCTCACCAGTATGCGAGCGCATGTGTCTGCGTAGATCCTGCAGCGACCAGAACCTCTTCGGACACAGTGCACAGTGCACCTTCCGCTGCGAGTAATCTGACTCGACGGTACGACTGTCACTGCCTGCACCGTTCTTGTCAGCCTCACTCTCAATCTCAGTGACGGCGCAGCACATTTCAGCAAGGAATCCACTGATGTCACTGCCGAGGTTGTTTTTCTGGTGCAGCACGGCCCAGTCCTGTGGATGCATTGCCATCATGTGTTCAAGGATCTGGCGTCGAGCGTCGTACGATGCATCACACAGGTAGCACTTGAACGGCAGGTCATTGGCACCACCGTGTTCTTTCATGTGGTGCAGCAATGCCCGGCGGGTTGGGAACCGCGCGGCGCAGTGCCAGCACTCCTTGATGCTGTCAACATTGTAGTTGTCACTCTGCGGGGGTGTCTGCACAGTGGTGCCACCTGGTGGGGGTGTAGGAGCTGGGGAGACAGAGGTCAGCTCCTGGAGCTTCTTTCCCAACCCTTCCTCCATCACGTCGGTTTCCATCTCCTCCTCCTCGTCCTGGCAACAAAGTCAAGGTTAGTGAGCTCCACAAGCAGTGTTGGTCGTTGTCATTTTTAACCTTGCACATTATATGTAGCACCATCTAGTGAAAAATTAGAACCCTTAACAAAACAATCTATATAATTTTTATAGTATATTTTATATGATATTTGTGGAGACAACTGTGTAGAATTGAGGTTTCTATTAACAAATTTACCATACTCTGTAGAATTCAATACATTTCTATAGATTTCCATAGAATTTGTATTGATCTCTATATATTGTTTTTGCTATGGGACACTGTTATTCATATGCTGCAATTTGGCAGACATCACTGACAACTTCACAAGTTTTCAAATGTTAACTTTATTGTTCAGTTAAAAATAGAAACACTTTATTTAAGCAAATATTTCATACATGATGATGAAGTACCAGATTAACGCATTAAATTTTTTTTCTTTACATGCCTATAACATTGGTAGGTAGTACATGTTTCTTAAGTTCATGTGAGTATCCCCAAATTAAACTGGGCCTCGGACGACCAACACAAATTTAAACTGATTACAACAGAAACTAGCAGCATGTGAAATTGCAGTGCAGTGAACCAATCACCCACATACCTCGAACTCGAGCCCAGCAGACTGTCTACTCTCGGACATCTCAGAAACACTGCTCATGTTGTCTTGCGAGTCGATGGATTGACACAGCGCCGCCACCTGGTCAGTGTTACCACCTGACAATGCACTGGTGTGCATCGCGCTATTGTTAGCGGTGTCAACCAAGTCATCTGGAATCTCTGCACTCTCGTGTTTCTCCCTGTAATGCTTCAGCAGGTTGGCTGAAACATAGATCACGAATAGTAATGTCTCAGCCAGAGCCAAGTGGATTTACATTTTTAGAATAACATTTGTGACTGTAGCAGCCAGACTGACTGGAAACATCACAAGATATATATATATATAAATATATATATATATATATATATATATATATATATATATATATATGCAGTATGGTCAATGAGGAGATTCTACAATGTCATGCTGCAGTCTCATTTTCACATTATCTAACTTATAATTCACAACAGTCACAGTCATCAGGGTTTCGAAAAGGGGGGTTCAAGCTTATACAATCAGCCGTGGATTTCGTGGATGATTTAAGAAAAATTTTACAGCTAAAAAAATTTCTCTAAAAAATGGGTGTTCATTTGAATCCCCTGAACAACCAGAACCCCCCTGAAGATGGGCATGATATACATATTAACTGTTGACAATGTTCTTGCTGCCATACTGATATTTGGCCGAGCAAGAATAAATATTCATTGTTTTCATAATCCATATAATCAGCTTTGGTGATTTTTATTTTTTAAATCAAGGTATGTTAAGTGTACAGATGTGGTAATACCTAGAGGACAATGACAATATTGCAGTACATGTAGCGCCACCAGGGGGATAGCAACAAGAGTGCGCATTAGACATCCTAGAATTGGACCAAAGGCAGCAACCATGGAACTAGAGTAATGATTGCGTTACTTACAGGCTGTGGAGAAGGAGCTGAACACACAAAGATGACATTTGTAGGGTCGGTCCATCATCTGGCGCGTCGCCGGGTCGTGAATGTCAAGGCCATGCTTGCGGACCATGTGGCGCTCCCTGTTGGACTTGGTTGAGAATGTCACCGGGCATTGTGGGCACTTGAATGGCTTCTGGCCTGCATAGAGACACGTTTTGTGAAAGGATGATGACAATATAGTCAAAACAGCCCTGAGATGGAACCCCAAAGGAAAACGAAAACGACCAGAAACAATCTGGAGAAGAACTGTAGAGGTGGAATGACAGAAAATGCCCCTAAGTAGGTTGCAGACTGAGATAAGTGGATACGTCTTATTTCTACTTTATATGCCTGTAGGCATGAAGAGGATTAAGTATCATGAATAGTAATGCACTGTGATTATTCTGCATTTCCAAATATACGGCACTTCAACTGAACAGGTGCCAGTCAAATTAATTAATCTGTTGTTCTGTTTCAACATTTTGAAACAGGAAAATTATCCACATTAAAAACAAGTACAAGGACTTTTTGAATGACGTCTAATGAAGGAACGGAATCAGCTGTTTAGTAGAATCAAATATATTGGCTGGGACAGAATCATCCCCTATTCCTGCTGTGATAAAATGCATCACTTAATTGAATCAGCCACTTAATAGAATTAAATGGCTCTGGCCCAAACTGATTCTATTAAGCAAAGTCCACTGTTTAACAGAGTCCATTGTATAACAGAGTCCACTGTATAACACCTAATTTTGTCAGCCGAGCATTTGCATGTTTCGAAACGGTACGTTTCCACTGAAGTGCTCTCCAGATTGCTGTCAAAATACTTAAACGAAGAAAAGACCGAATTAATGACAGCCAACCATCGAAATGACGTACCAGTGTGAGTCAGTAGGTGGCGCTTGAGTGAGCTGATCCAGGGGAAGGCTCTGGGGCAGTATGGACACTGCAGCTTGTGCGGCGAGTCAGCGTATGAGTTCCGCTTCTTCTTCGCTTGGGGTTGATCGTCCTCTCCCGCGGCTGTCACTCCATCTACACTGCTGTCGGCCAACACCCCTGGTGTCACCTGATAACCACGTACTGGTTATAGCATTCCGTTCATGAAGTAACAGTCAACCGAATACCATCTTAGACCATATGATTCGCAAGTGGATGCACACACTGACATGTTTGTGGGCATTCTTTATTAATAATTATTAGTTGAAATGGTTAATTAAAATGGTTATTGAAAATAATTTAAAAAAATAATTACTGAAAATAATTACTGAAAATCATTATTTAAAATGATTACTTAAAAACATTATTTAAATTGAATAGTTAAAATTATTGCTGAAAATTATGATTAAAAATTATTGTTTAATTTATGTAAAATTGCATATAGATGCTGTATTTTATGGTGAACAATAGAAAAATGCCAGCCCTGAAGACTCAGTAAGTGCAAGAATAACATAGCATGCGATCACAATTATTCAGATAAACATTGGTATAATGGCTTGAACAAATATTGATCACTCTGGGTAAATACCTTGAAGGATGCAGGTTCTGGGGTAGACTGGAAGGCGTGACCCTGATAACTGTCATCATCGCACTCGGTCGATGTCAACTGTCTGTCGCCAGGGGCCAGGCACAGTAGGGCCTGGAACTTGGTGCCATCTGTCGCATCGAGGATGCGATTAACAGATGACAAGTCACAGTCGGAGCCGTAGCTGTTGTTGGGAGACTGGACGGGAAACCTCCCATTGGTCAGTTTGGGAACGTTGTTGTTCGCCTCGCTGACAATCATGACATCATCACCATCATCATCATCATCAGTCACAGCGTTGACACTAGTGTCCCTCAAGCTGGTGTCTTCTGGGTGAGGCAAGTCACGTTTCGGAAAAGACTGTCAACACAATGCAATGTCACCACACTTGTTTTTCACGTCATGAAACAGCTTATTTACAGTTTAAGCCACTGTCATTCATTCAATCCTCTCCTCATGTAAGATAGTTGGCAGAACTAACTGAGCTGTGTCATAGGCACTTCTGCCATAACTCATGTGGTTGAGAGTCTACAGCAGGTTACACATTTACCCTATTCTTTTACTTATTCCTGGCACAGACACCAGGTAGTAGGGACAGCTTTTTGTGTCTCTTCTGAAATTGCCGAAGTTTCGAAATGCCAGTCCGACCCTCTAACCGTTGAGGGATATTTAAACTACTATTTTCATAAAGACTATTTCGGTGAAGTTTACAAATGCACGTGCCTTTTAAAAGTGTGTTTTAAAAACCAACTAAAATTTGATAAGCTTAAGGTGGTAGAAAAACTACGATGTATTTAACTGCTACTTACACCTGGATGTTTTGTCTTCAAGTGCCGGTCGAGATTCGTCTTGATAGTGAATCCTATGTTACAGAGGGGACAGTTGAATGGTCGTTCATTGGTGTGAGAGCGCATGTGCACCATCAACTGTGGACGAACCAGGCAACAGCTTGTTAAACATCATTGTTAATATAATGTTTTGCACTCTTCTGTTCACAATTACAAATTCTCTGGGTTCAGTGAATAACATTGCATTACAGCCTGAAGTAATGTTTGTCTAATAATAATGAAAAACAACTTAACTTCTAGACAATGTCATATTCATAAAATGTATCATTAGATATTTTTATGTAAAAAATCATGAAAAAAAGAAACTCCAACATTTGGAAACAAGTAACATTGCTAAAAACTTATGGCAATTAATATATCGTACAGAATATCCTACAATTGAATTTCTATCAAATGTTATCTATGAGAATTGTACAGGTGTTACACAATAAAATTCAAACACAAATAATTTTGCTTGAATAATAGCCTTTTTAATGTTGATAATACATACTTTGTTATACAAAACATGTATTAGCATTATAGTTGTATTTACAACTGTTACAAGAAATAGGTTTGTATTTGTTCAGTTCAACTGTTCAGGTCATAATCTAATTTTGAAATGTTGTCTTATATTGTACACATTATAACCATACAAGCAAGTAAATAACAGTACAACTGTGTTAACTTGAAGTTGGAGGGATCAGGGAAACACTTGTTATCCACTTGTGTGAGTTAAGTCGTGTTTACTCAAGGCAGTGCATCCTGGCCAAACCAGGCTCATGGTTCGGGTTATGATGGGTATTTGAGTTAACAAAGTTGTACTTATACTGCATATCTTTGTCATATTCAGATGACTAACATTAGTCCCGTTGAGTTGACAGTGGAGTAGTGTCCTGCTGCTCTAAGTAACCTCCTATGAAAGGAGCTACTAGGGGAAGGGAGATGGAAAGAACAGAGGGAAATCACCGCAAACAACACACACACACAGAAACCACCGCACACAACACACACAGAAACAGCAAGAAAAAATCTGTCCCACCACCAACAGTAGCTCAGTATATTTTGCTTAGATTTACAAATTTAGTATTACATATTTGCTGCGCAAAAACATTTGATCAACAGATTCAAATATGGTCAACATGAACTTAAATATATCCAAATATGGACTGAGCATCATAATTTTAACGAAACAAGCACTACAGAAATTAGTGTTCACACAGAACTATTATTACAACCAATCAAATGTTGGCCTGCCGAGTTGTATATACATTATATATATATATATATATATATATATATATATATATATATATATATATATATATAAATATTAATGTAATTTTTAATAACATAAAGAGGAAAAAGGTTAGTAGTGGCAGAAAAACGCAGTGGCAGAAACACGCAGTGGCACACGCACACAGGAGGGCTCCTACCTTCAGGCCATGTCTGAACAGCATAGAGCAAAAGGGGCATTCGAGTTGCGACACGATAGGGTTGAAATATTTCTGGTACTCCTTCTTGTACCGCAGCACTCCGTAGTCACGGGGTGCCACCAGCATGGGGACGGAATGATACGGAAGGTACATGGGCAAGCCAGCAGGGGGCTCTGTTATCAGTGTCTGGGGTATTCCTGCCAGCTGCAGGCTACTTACATGCTTGGCGAGTATCGACGATGTGCGAGGATGAGAGCGACTGTTATTGTTGCCATTAGGAGACTTTGTTGCGGGTCTACTACTGGACTCGGGGCGTGCATGCAATGTGAGGTCGATCGGCTGGTTTTGAGACTCGCCAGACACAACACTGTCTGAGTAAGACGCATCTCGGCTGTTCATGTCATCAGTCGACGACGCCTTCATACTGAAGTCAAGTGGCTCATCGGCGTCACCATCTTCCGACAGCATGTCCGACATCACTATTGGTGGTGTCATCACACAAACACTGGAGCCCCCAAACAGTGGTGACGGTTTCATCAACGCCTGGCTGGTCAACGGCCTCCCAGGCAGAGGTGACATAGATGATTCAGAATGCGTGTCGTCTTTATCGCACACAAGTGCTGCCTCCTGGCGGCTGACAATGCGGCTCGGCAGGTTCTGGTTGACGTGAATGCACTGGTCCACCTGCACTGCGTCGATGTCAACATGTTGTTTCTGTACGTGGCGTACGCAGTTGGCCTTTGTGGAGAAACCATTGTAGCAGAGACGACAGATGAATGGCTTGTGTTGACAGCTGCTGTGGGAGCGCAGGTGGTGCTTGAGCGCCCGGAAGAACTTGAAGTCCTCGCCGCAGTACTTGCACACAGTGTTGGGCGACTGGAAGGTCTTGATGTCTAGGGGTGACTCCATCATGTAGCGGTTGTAGCCGATCGCTCGCTCAAACTCCTCCTTCGACCGGCAGTCGTGTTTCTTCCTGCGACAATTTAAAAACAAATTATTTATTAAATATTATTTATGGATTATATTTTAGAATAATTATTGGGTGTTTGGTTTTTAGTATAATTGTAAGTTGTAAGTAGTTTTATTATTAAATATGACATAGTTCTACAAACACATTGCCTGTTTAGAGTCTTCAAAAACGTTTATCAGGTTGGTAGATACAATTACATTTACCTTCCTTCCTTCCAATGAATTTCACTTATGCTTAGCAATTCCTCACATCTCCACACAAAGTTGAACATTATTTGCCATTCCTAAAGTTGCACCTTGCTGTTCTGAATGGTGAGAAAATAACAACACCATACCTGACGTGTCTCTCGCAGTTTGCCTTCGTCGTAAATGCAAACTCACAGATAAGGCACTGGAACGGCCGTTCGCCATTGTGTGTGCGTAGGTGGCGCACCAGTGTGCTTTTGTCTGCACTCGAGTATGAGCATTGATCACACTTGTATGGAGACAAACCAAGGTGGGCACGCACATGACCTGTAACCGTGACAACGGCTGGCTGACAATGCGTACCTATCGGCAACATGGACATCTTTTTAATAGATACATGCACCTGGTATTAAAATAATGCTTAACAAACTGTCATGTGCTGTGATATAAACACCAGTGTACCTTTTACTACATTTTGTGCTTTCCTTCAATCATTATACAATGATCAAATGAAACGAAGTGTTTATCTGCAAAATGCATGACATATAATTTGCGTTTCGAGATAAATCATGTTCCCTGTTGCATGTTGCTAAGCAATAGACATGAAAACTGTCATTTCATCAGTCATGGAGTATAATGCGCTTTGTTGCAAAACAGTTTCATGTTCATCATTATCAACTTGATGACAACACAAGACCATCCTTAACTCAATTCATGTGATTTTGGTGTATAACGCATTTTGTGGATAAACGCTTCAAATGCAACAGCGCAGTGACAGTTTCACTGCACAGTATGAAAACAAACAAACAACAAAACCTTTGTATGCCCGTATGTTGGTGAAAGTTTCGTCGCAGCAGTTACACGTGAGAACGCCAGCCCCATCCTTCCTGTCTCTCTCGAGCATGTCATCGATTGTCTTCATCTGTGGCGCACAACCGCTCCCGTTCACCATGGTGATGCTGCGAAGGCCGGAGGTCGATGCCATGACAACCGCACCCATCGCAACCTTCTTCGTGTCATTGTCGGGTAATTTAGTCACATCTTTCGGCTGCATCATTAGATCGTGGAACTGGGAGATGAGCTGTCCACTACTGGCACTTTCCAACTTCACTGGCAGGCCACCTATGATTGGTTCCAAACCGTTTTTCTTTGCATCGTTTTTTGCATCTGCAGCCACCTGACAGCTGTGACTTGACACACTGTTACTCTTCAGGTTTAGCATCAGGAGAAATTCATCTTTTGACACGGCATCCTGCACGAGGTTGTCGTCGCCCCCGTCCATCTGGGTGTATCCAGCCATGACCTTCTTGCAGCTGTGCAGCGTCATGTGGTCATCGTAGGCAGCCAGTGTGGCGAAGTTGCAGTCGCACTGCAGACATGTAGATGGTACTTCAGGTGCATGAGTCTCCATGTGCATCTGCAGTGCCTCGTAACATGGGAACGCGTGATAGCACCGCTGACACGTAAAGCTGTGGGTGTCGCTGCTCGTGCTCCGCTGATGTCGCTCACACCACGCCTTTGCGATCAGAGGAAACTGTGCGCATGAGAATGACGCAAAGCTGAGCTGGTGGAAGCCGATGGGCACTGATGACTTGTTGCAATCTGCAAGTTTCGACAGCCACGGACTGTGTTTCTGTAGCTGGTGCCGTTGCTGTGCGATGTGGCTCTTGAATTTAATTCCACACGTCAGGCACAGAACCATGTAATTTGGGTGGTTGCCATGGAGATGTGCTTCAATTCCGTAGGCAGAGAAGAACGTCATGTTACAGACGGGGCATGGAACCATCGCTCCCGGCTTCTGGGATGCGTGGTCCTCAAAGTTCTGCAGGGAAAGAACAAAACTGGAGTAGATGAGGATTTGCGTAAATATTTTTTTTAAGAAAACATTGTAATTCAGATCTTTATTAATTATAGTCACAGGAATATGAACTGTTAACTTATAATTGTAGTGTCATGGAAAACAATTTTCATTCACATTTGTATAAATTTTTTACTGTTTGAATATTTAGTACTTTTATAAAACTAGACTCAGCTATCCAAACAAACACTTCCTGTATCATCAGAGCCTTGTGTGGCTAGTTTAAACAAAGTATCATGCCACAATAACTGAACCACGACTTGGTCATGGACATACCTTCATGGGGGAGATCTCCAGGAGTTTTTGGTAAGTTGAGCTTGCCACAGGCTCCAGCTGGTTTTCGTATGTCAAATGACTCCCTTCATCCACCCTCTCGCTGTCGCTTGTTGCCTCGTATTCCGTTGCAAACACTGGCATGGCAACCGTGTCCCACTGCAAGTCGAGTGGTTCCTGCTTCACCTGCACTGTTGCCATGGCAACGACCCCTGTTGCCTCCGCAGATGGCAGAACAGTAGAAGTGTTAATCTTTGTTGCGACAACGGCTGTGGCATCGCCCAGGCCACTGCATTTCTTCTTTTCCGGATGCTCCCCGGTGAGGGGTGCCAACAAATCAGGATTAATATCATCATGGGTGATCTTATGTTTTGTGCGGGTACGCGTCGGGGGAATGGGAGCATGGATGGGTTCTGTGCTGGTGCCTTCCTTCTCATGGATGCGCATGTGACGGTGCATGTTGCCGTTCGTCGTAAAAGACATCGAGCAGAAATGACACTGGAACGGCCGCTCTCCTGCATGTGGTAAAGTCATAATGTCAAGCCACAAGCCGATAATTAAAAACACATAAAATCTCAAGTTTTTGTAAGTGATTTCCATATTTTTGATTCCTTACAATTTCAGTCAAGACAATTTGTTAGACAGCAATTATCAAAGAATGAAAGACTGGGAAAATGTCCCAGACAGAATAACTTGCTGTGACATGAATTAACAAACGAATGAGAGGGAATTCTGGAAATAAGCATGAATAAAATTGAAGAAATAAAGTTTCTATTTTTTACATCTTACTGGTATGTGGGCAGTGTGCACACATATGGATTTGGTCATGCATGAGAAATTCTATGCAAATTGATATCATCAGTGATATCAGATAATCTCATCAGATGATGTAATCATGACAGTGATCAAATTGAAGAGTGAATGAGGATATGGGATGAACTGATTTAAGATATTTTTAAGGCGAATACTTAAAAATGTAAGACATTTTTCCATGATTCAATAAAAATAAAAAATTTCATTTACACCCTCTAGAAGCCATTTATTTATTTGGTAATCAAACTAAATTGTATCATTTCATTAAAGAAGCACATCACTCACAGGTCATTCCACTTTTGTCAAATCATAGGCCTCATTTGGTGAAACCAAATTTAATACCTTTTCAAGACCTTTCTTTGAAAATTCCCATTCAGAAAATGTTAGCTCCTAAAGGGTGCTAGAATATTTTTGGGTCATTTTGCATTGAATTTGTCACGAGAAAAAGTCTTACAGTATTTGTCTTAAATCTGACGAGTTCAAGGCCGTAAAAATCAAGATGCAGTTTAAGACATTTTAAGACTTCACACACGCATGCACGCACGCATGCACGCAAGCACACACGCACGCACGCACGCACGCACACACACTCTGCAGCTGAAGGACTCATGCAGAACTCACCTGAATGTACGAGCATGTGTCTGTCGAGGGAGCTCTGAGAACTCAGAGCCTTGCCACAGATGGTGCATGTGTTGGCCACAGTCACCGCTGCAGCGTTGTTGTGTGAGCGGATGTGACGGGTCAGTTCGTGCGAGTTCATCACAACGTGTTTGCAGATGGGACACGCATACTCCTCCTCACCAGTTTGGTTTGTCAAAGGCTGGATCTGAAAAATCACCATTCTTCTATAGCGTACACCGAATCCTTACAAGGATAGCTACCATACCTACACCATTGGGTTAGAGCGGCCATGAGATGCAGTGGTGCTGTGGTTAGACCACTGGACTCTCCATTGAGAGAACCCAGGTTCAAATCCTCTTGCTCAAAGTTGTTGCCATTTTGTGGCTTTGGCAATTTTGTTCACCCCAAGTTACTACAGCTGACTCAGCTAAATAAACAGTGGTGGATATGTGAACAAATAGTCTTCATGCAGTAATTGCAGCAT
The DNA here is from genome assembly GCA_033239005.1 of Lamellibrachia satsuma. Classification (NCBI taxonomy): domain Eukaryota; kingdom Metazoa; phylum Annelida; class Polychaeta; order Sabellida; family Siboglinidae; genus Lamellibrachia; species Lamellibrachia satsuma. The sequence goes on from BSQZ01000036.1 coordinate 179,636, forward strand.
GGCTGAATGCTTTCCATAGAAGTTGAATTGGTGTTGGAATGAACAGATCTGTCAGGGGGTGAACGCCCTCCAAACTGGATGGCGCGCTATATAAGAACATTCCTTTATGTACCATGCAAATGACATTACATTATGTTTTAACTGGTTTATCCCTAAATTGGCCGTAAGATGACTGTTTTTAGTATTTGAAAGTTCAAACCAGGTCAACATAAACTGTTGTTTATGCTTTACCACTGACATACTAGTTTACCATGGCAACAATCTGGCCTCAACATCTGATGCATGTATTGCCATAACATAAAGGACAAATATTCTGAGGTGATACTCTGAAAGTGATATAGGCACATTTTCCTCTATAAATAATGCATGAAACACATGAATTCAAAGTGAAGCGATTTTTTTGTGTAATTAATTTTTGAGGGATTTTGCCATAGCAATGGATACAAACAGAAATATACAAAAATATACCATTCCCTATCCATCACAACACACACATACATCAATCTAAAACCTAGCATGAAACATTCACTCAACCACACTTATAATTGGCAATCAATCTTGCTACGATATTTATTTGCTGGCACCATTCTCCTGTATACAACTTCTGTGGCATTCTGGTTGTTCATACAAGTGGGAAAATAACAAATAAAAGTTTTAGTTGTCACCCGGCACATAGAAGCTCACAAGACAATGCCTACCTTGTCACTTTTCCGTCGTGTCTTTGACGGAGAGATCAGTCGTCCTCCGTTCTTGTTCTTTGGAATGCTTGACGGGCAGATTGTTGCGCCATCCCAGGACAGTGAAACGTCGGGTTTGCTCGAGGTACCCATGGAGGATACAAGAGTATTGCTTTGTGAATTTGGCTCGGTGGTCAAACAACCTGGACTGTATGAATTCTGCTCATTGATGTCAAGGTCTGGTAACTGTTCGTGGACTTCGCTATGATCCATGCTGTCTGGAAGTTCATATTTCTTCTTCTCAGCAGGAGATATGGCTGCTGTATCGATTACAAGCGGGCACAAGTCATCTTCATACCCATCGCATTCCTGTGTTAACATCAAAGCAAATACTTTTTTCACACAGACACAACACAACTATACATCAGTGCTAATTCTTGAGTAAGTCATCATGGGCTGAACCAACATGGAATCATTCCTATAAATTTCAATGTAATTTTACAAATTCCATAAAATGCACCAATCCTACACTAAAAAGTCAAACTGCACAAAGCACAAATGACCTTCACAAGATATATAACTATTCCGGTTCATGTGCTTTAAGAAATAGCCTTCCAGCTAGAGTCAACATCGAATGCATGGTGGAGGACAAAGAAAGAAGAGGAAGATCACAGGAACATCACAAAGAAGACGGAGGGACGATGTAAAGAAGTAGATGAAGCCAGGATGGAATTAACTGAACATGAAAGTTAACTATTGTGTAGACTGGTGAGAAAACAGGCAGTGAGCGACGTATTCTACAGAAGCTCTGGCTAGCCGGGAGTGGTTGTAGTACTACAGTACACCTAGCAGTTGAAACCTGTTGAAATGTGGATTTGTCTGTTTATCGTACACCACGTATGGATGTACGCTGAAACATTTGTATTTCGTGCAACTTGCTCTCTTGGTTGACGTGTTTCTGGGACCCAGACGCACCCGTGCCCAAACATCAAAGAGCATTTCCAGGAAATGCCTATCATTACCCATCCGATTAGTGATGACGGCTCCACAGCCAATTAAAGTTAAGTTCATGTATGCTGGCCTTGTAAATGTGAACTCGCAATCCTATTGGTTAACACAGCAACTGAAAAATCAACGTTTTAACATGTCGAGGCTTCTGATGTAATCAGAAGCCTCTGGCGGAGAGAGGATGGAGAAAATAATTACATGTTTACCTGTTCCAGGTACTCCCCATCACTGGTGACTATCATATTGGTGACGTCACCTGCTGCTTCTGTCTCCTCCGATACTTCATCCAACACTGAAACATTGCAAAGTTAGGATATGTTATAGAGCTTATACATTATCATACAAAGCAATAGCATTAATTTAATTCAGGAGTGGGCCAAATACAAAAGATCCTGCTGTGGTAGGGCAAATACAGCAGGTCCTGCAGGGGTGGGGCGAATACAACACTTCTTGCAGGGGTGGGGCAAATACAACATGTCCTGCAGTATTAGGGTAAATACATAAAGCCCTGCAGGGGTGGGGAAAATACAATAGGTCCTGCACAGAGCAAATACAACATGTGACATGCCACAAACATCGACATGCCACATTTATTCTGCAGTATACGTCATATAGAGCTTAAATAACCACCTCACAAGGACCAACATATGGATTTATTTTAAGATGATGACTTCTGCACTGTATCTGTGATTCTGTATGAATGCTGGCCAATGATGTCCCTTGGACACGTCACTCCAGTGCACATGGTGACTATATATCTAAGTTGGCTTACAGTATCTTAGCTGTTGCAAGCAACTGCTCTGGAAAGTATCTTTGTGCATACAACCTCTTATAATCTCCTGCATTAGTTGAGGCCATCAACAATGGGCCCCCCGTAATTAAGAATTTTTTAAATGGTATTTACATTCAAGTACACAAACACATTCCAAAAATATGGGTTTTTATAAGACATGGATGTCAATGCCCTTCCATGTTTATGACTACAATAAATTTGTCTCTATTCTGCCAAACCTTACCAGACAACCAATACAATTCGATTCAATGACTATTTAAAACAACCAGATAACTAGGAAATTACTGCTTAACAAATTATAAGTTTAACAAGATTTAACAAGGTTGCCATCCAAGGTAAAATACCTAGATGATAAGAGGACAAGGAAGCCATTGGCTTATTGATAGTCTAACAATTCTTTGTCGATGTGTAACCTGTCCTTCTTGGGTATTTGTCAATTTTGTTTTTAAACATGCAGTTGATGAACGCATGTTATATATCATTCCCCTAGAGATGGCCAAGGCAAACCTTACAGAAGAAACATATGTACTTCATACTTGTAACATGTAGAGCCAATACACTTGCCAGCAACTGACTCAATCTGATACGGTTCTCCTCTGATACTGCAATAAGGGTTTAATACACTGCTGCTGGAGTCACAATGCCAGCCAGTCACACAACAGGATGCAGGATATGTAACTGAGGACAGCAACAAGGGGTTTACCTGAGGCCAATTGCCACTGCCTGAGTGGACAGCTGGTCAAGCGTGACCAGGTGATGGAGCATGCTTAGACAAGAATGAAGGATGGGGAGGGCAGTGAAGGCAGAACAATACCCAGCTGCTGTGATGCCCCAGCGCACCCACTGCATCCACAACTGCCCTTCATTGACTGCCACATAGTACTGGGTCAGCCAGCGAATAAACAGTCACGCCCAATCCATCTCAGCACATACTATGTATAACTGCCAGAAACACATAAAGGAACCTGTGACAAAAACCATGTGAGCAATAGGCACCCTATGTACATTCCCAATTCTTTTCTAATATGAAAGGAATACGACCTGAAAACCAGGAAGTCATTACTAGTCTTTGTGGTGACAAAGTAATTCTACTAAATTACTAACTGATACTGTTTTATACCCATTATTGCTACCAGCAGTTACATGACGTCAGCATCAATGCTGGTCCATCCCATTGGTACATCTAACTGCGTGGAAAAATGCCAGCAAGGACTGCAATAGGTGCGGTTCAGTGAAGCGTGAAGAGGTAGTAGATGGTCACAGGAGGGTGATTCACATGTAGTCAAGCGGCACCTGTTTGCCCCTGGCGTCGCTTGGGCATCAGTCTCCATCAGTAGGAGGAGACAAAGGGTAACGTGCCAGACATCATCAACTGCCGCGCATGGTACAAACATTCCACTGGCCCACAAATCACAAAGAATGACGCGGAATATGCACCTCTTGTAAACTGAACTGTATAATCTAGATGAAGCCGATGGTAGTTATCAATTGTTTAGAATTTATTTCTGATGTTTCTAGCATCCTCTCAGCCTTAGGATATGTGGGTTGGACCACATGACAGATATAAGGCATGTCTACACACGATAGTCATATCAGAGATTGTAACTACTTAAGGTCATGTCTATAGATGTGACTACAAACATCAAAGATGCAATGCAGAATGAACTGTTGCACATGTTTCAACATATGTGCTATTAAAACGCTTTACATTGCATTATACATGCTAGCAAAAATGCCAGTCCCCAGGACGGGATAACTTGGTAGTTCATACATGACAGTGATGACAGCAATGTTTACCAAACAGGTGATCGCTTTTATGAATATAGCTAGACTAAGTATTCGCCGTGCATGCTTGTGGTTTCTGTGACTGTTGGAACATTTGCTGATTTACCATAAAAATCACTAAGAACCCTTGATATATGGAGTATTATGAAAAAATAAAGGCGTTATGGTTCATTTGTGGGGTCATAGATTAATCCCTGAAAGTTTGGCACCCGAGGTGCAAGCTGTCTAGGAGGAAAACGTTAATATACAAACATACAATAGCTCGATTATAGTTACATTCTCCCTTTGTGTAACTCCTACAGACAGTCTTGGCTTGAATAGTCTTCTAGTTCCATCACTTTGATACAACACAAAACATTCCAGACACCACTGCAAAAACCCATCCACACAAAAGAAAATCACCATAATGTCATTACAATAATGGATTCTATTTTCTTGCTGTTATGTATGCAAGTTTTTGTGTAGATTCTTTCAGCCAGCACATGTTGCCCCTCCTCTTTGTCCCTCAAGTCCAGGGTGAGTATGATTTAATTAAATGTCAGTTAAACTACAGGAGAAATCCAATAACAGACAACATATGAAAATTTTCCAATGGAACATACAAGTTGGTCCTGTGAATCAGTAGTGATAGCGATGGACAAAAAAGGAGTGTTGACTGTGAGATTTATCAACTTTATTGATGTGATTCACAAATACCGAATATTATTACTACAGGGGGTACCCAAGGGTTTTTTGCCCGCATGGAAATGGTTTGTCATAAAGCTTACATCACCCTGAGTGGGCCTTCAGGATGTCAGCGATAAGTATCACTGCCGCATACCAAGATGCTTACATCCTGGCATTCTGCTGGTGTGGCCGCGTCAAGCGTGCCGCATAATCTCAGTCACTTGAACACGACAATGTGGCAATGAGCCAGCGATTTCTACTGAGTCATGGCACGCAACCATTTCCTTACATTTCCATAGAGAACATCATCGCAGAATCATCATGCTGCCAATTAATAACATGTGGTTATCAAGTACGTGTGTGCAGTTGCGTGTGACCATTTGTGCGGTCGAGCGTGACCACCAACTGTGTCAAGACATGGACGTACAATGCCAACTCCATCACGCTGATACAAGATCATGTGTGTCTGCTGATATCAGATGTCTAAGCATTTATGTATGTTGCAATAATACTTATTTTATATAATTTTAATCTCCTTCACCTTTCCCATAACCATGGTGGTCATTGGGGCACCTTTTATGTTGATCTCCTAATCTGTCTCCACCTTTTCTTAGAAATCTGTAAATAATTACGTATCACTTATGTTGTTTTATGTGTGTTTGTGTGTGGGTATATGTGTACACACAACATATATATACAATAAATGTGTATGTGGGCATATGTGTACACACACAACACATATACATAATAAATGTGTATGTGGGCATATGTGTGCACACATAACACATATACACAATACATGTGTATGTGTGTTTAGTTAAGAAAGCTGATACTTAAATAACAACAATTTGTGTTGCTATGTGGCACAGACAGAGCCCAAGAGATGGTTCCAAAAGTTATATCAAATCAAGACAGGGAGTCAAAAATGGATATAAGTTTATATATAACAATGTGATCCTGATATTAGTCGAAATGCAGAACCTTAATCTACCTTACGATCAGATGGCATTGTGGAGGAACATCACTGATGTTACAAGCTGTGAAAACTAAGTGAGTCACTAAGGCATATAGGAAGTAAACTTATGTAAGGACAGATTTGGGTAAGTAATTAATGGGTGAGTAATTAATAATATATATGGATGGGATTACAGAATGAGAGTGAGGGATAGGAGTAGAGATGGTTGGTGGGGACAGAAGTGAAACAGGACTAGTAACGAAGAAGGGGAAAGAAAATTAATGACCGGTATCAGTGCCAGCATCACCCCAGACTACAGGGATAAAGAGGAGAGCAACATATTATATATATATGTATATATGTATGTATGTATGTATGTATGTATGTATGTATGTATATATGTATGTATATATGTACGCATGTATGTATGTATGTATGTAAGTATATATGTAGGCATGCATAGATATATGTTTGTGTTGTGTGTGTGTGTGTGTGTGTGTGTGTGTGTGTGTGTGTGTGTGTGTGTGTGTGTGTGTGTGTGTGTGTGTGTGTGTGTGTGTGTGTGTGTGTGTGTGTGTGTGTGTGTGTGTGTGTGTGTGTGTGTGTGTGTGTGTGTGTGTGTGTGTGTGTGTGTGTGTGTGTGTGTGTGTGTGTGTGTGTGTGTGTGTGTGTGTGTGTGTGTGTGTGTGTGTGTGTGTGTGTGTGTGTGTGTGTGTGTGTGTGTGTGTGTGTGTGTGTGTGTGTGTGTGTGTGTGTGTGTGTGTGTGTGTGTGTGTGTGTGTGTGTGTGTGTGTGTGTGTGTGTGTGTGTGTGTGTGTGTGTGTGTGTGTGTGTGTGTGTGTGTGTGTGTGTGTGTGTGTGTGTGTGTGTGTGTGTGTGTGTGTGTGTGTGTGTGTGTGTGTGTGTGTGTGTGTGTGTGTGTGTGTGTGTGTGTGTGTGTGTGTGTGTGTGTGTGTGTGTGTGTGTGTGTGTGTGTGTGTGTGTGTGTGTGTGTGTGTGTGTGTGTGTGTGTGTGTGTGTGTGTGTGTGTGTGTGTGTGTGTGTGTGTGTGTGTGTGTGTGTGTGTGTGTGTGTGTGTGTGTGTGTGTGTGTGTGTGTGTGTGTGTGTGTGTGTGTGTGTGTGTGTGTGTGTGTGTGTGTGTGTGTGTGTGTGTGTGTGTGTGTGTGTGTATGTATGTGTGTGTGTGTGTGTGTGTGTGTGTGTGTGTGTGTGTGTGTGTGTGTGTGTGTGTGTGTGTGTGTGTGTGTGTGTTGTATGTATGTAAGTATATATATATATATATATATATAAATATATATATATACGTAAGGTAGTGTAGTGTTGGAAACGTTCCACAGAGTGCATATTATCTGCTGAGCACACAACCTGTCAATACATGCCTGAGATGTATTCATCAAACAACCTTGGCAGGTGTGCATATCAGCATCATGTGACAACATGAGCACTGCACAACAGTCAGCATAGATGGCGCTACACCTCGGACATATAATCTGCATTTAAAGCTCGGCCATCACTGTTTGGCAGGGCATTAAACAATCGCAGGACAATGCACACAGCAATGGATTTCATGCATCACCGACGATGGTTGGAAGCAGATGAATGGCTGCAGGAATGACTCGGCATGTGGCTGTGAAGATCTCAACAGCAGGTCCCCCCCAGCATCCCCCACGCAGCTCTGGCAGTGATCTCAAGGGTTTAGCGTGTCCAGACACATCGCATCAGCCAATTGGAGCTTCCAAGAAGTTATTAAATAAATCTGCAAGACACACACGATCATATCCACATAGATGATGGTCGTAATGAAATGTGTTCATCTGATTTCTGCACTTTTGTCCATTTGTTTTTGCCGCATTCGTGTATCAGTGTCATCTCAGCAAAGGAAGTATTGTCTCTGCTCACATGCTTAGAGCAAAAGCATGTCAGCACGTTCTACAAGTTGAAGCTTGACAGTAACCAGACATGTCCTGGTAGTGCGCTGATGTGGTCTTTGTAGAGACTGCTACAGAAATATCTCAAGAGTTGCTACTAGAAAACAAAAAGTAAATAGTTCCCCATTACCATTTCATGAGATTGTTTGGTTGAGCTTGAGTGAAGGGAAAATACTGTATAACTGAACATGAGGGGTAAATACTGTATGACTGAGTGGTTGTAAAGGGAAAATACTGTATGACTGAGCATGAGTGAATAAATGATTGAGCATGACATGACACAATTCAACTTTGACAAAAACATTTTTTATGAACAATCCATCTTGTTCAGTCTTCAGTCTGTTAACTCCAAACAGCCCCTTATGAGGCTAACACAGGAGTGTGGTGCTTGGTTTGCATGAAAAAAGGTGCAATCCAATCCAAATGCAAATTTACAAAGTCATATTGTTGATCTGTTGTGTGGAAGATTAACTGACATAGAAAACTCAGAAAGTGGGATGGTTGAGCTGCTCTAATAATATCTAATGTGTACACACACATATATGTATGTATATATATATATATATATATATATATATATATATATATATATACATACACACACTCTAAATGTGCCATAGCTGTGTTCATCTGTGAAAGCAGTGTCAAGCCTGCAGCCACATGGGACCAGCTTATTAAGCCATAGCTACAGTGGCAGCAGACTGCCTTTGTACCTCTACACCTGTACCTTGCAATAAACACAGGGATAATGAGACCAAAGACTGCCCTCTATAACACGTCACTTGGACACTGCTACACACACACATAACCACACACACATAGCACGAGGCAGCAACACCTAAATAAAGATGGGTATCACACGCGCTGCTGTTGGTAACAGTAAACACAACACACATGTCTTAACGAGCTCAAGGACTATTGTGATCAGTCAATTGGTGCATTGTGCTGCAAGCACCAGGGTAAGACTGTTGTCATCTACATGACAGCCTGTGCTGCTGGAATAATTGGTTGAGATGATGTTGTATCAATGTCAAGTTCTGATGTTAGATCATGGTAAGATTACAGCAAGTTATCAAATGTAGAGAGATGTCAGATTTGTCAGAACTATTAAATTCATCTGTAATCTGCCCAAAATCTAATTTCACAACCAGACGAATCTGTGAGACACCGAATGTTATATATATATTTCCAGAATCTAAAATATACCCTTCAAATCCAACGTCACTGCAAGCAAATTTAGAAATCTTACAAGGATCCAATATTCAACTCAACTTCTACCATAACCTAATATTCAACTTCACATATACATGATACAATTAAGTCACGCGAGGTTGTCATTCTTCTTACAACAAATAGTTTGAGGCTACCTTCATATTCAATGTATTGAACCAACCACCACATACACTTGCAGCAACCTCTTCAAACAACTTTGGCAAATATAACAAAGTGGTTTCCTGAACACATTATCTCATCCAGTAAATAGCAAAAGCTATAACCATCCTTCAGAAAACACCTGAACACAGACAATGCATGCACGCATGGTGCATGCTGGCACATGCACACAGACACGTGAAAGGTGTCCGTGAATGCAGTCAATCTATTTGGGCTGACAACAATCACTTCTAGTAATCCCAGTTCAGCATTCTACACCATTGTTAGCACTAAAATGAGTCTTCTATGGTGGCAGGAGGTATCAAACATTACTTGGCTACCTGCTTACAATGGGCATTGCACTCGGTGGCTTAGGCTGAACAATGTGAATTAGACACATCTCCACTGTCTGTTCTTCACTCAAAATGAATCACCATCTCAGGCTGACAACTATTCCAAGTCCCATTTCACACAAATTTAGTAGCTAAAAGATAATCTGTATGTTGAGTTATTTTATTCAGTTCAGAGGGTATATACCATAAGTGTTTATAAACAGCATGGTTGGTGGGAATACAAAATTGTTACTTTTTGTGGCAGAAGGTAACTTGTTTTGCACGGTTTCTGGTTCAAAGAATGCTCAAGGCACTTTACACTTCACGCCCTGGCAGACATGTTCATTTCATCAACAACTCAAAGTGGGCAAGCATTCATCCATGCTGCAATTACAGTGCAAAGATTCTTCATTCACATTTCCACCATTGTCTACTGTCAGGTACTGATTTACACTGCCGAATGATTTTAGGTAGGGTTATTTTTTTTAACATAAGGAAAAAATATATACAATGTTTATGGTACATAAAATACTTATTATGTAAAAAAATAGAAAATTTGAGAATTGAGGCAAGATGGAGACAATTAAACTGCCCAGGTTTCAATATGGCAGCATGAGGGTTGGAACCCAGGTCCTCAAATACGAGTGTGACATTCTAATCACTGCGATACTGGCACCCCAGGATTATGAAGAAACATTTTTAAATGTTGCAGATTTTCTTTGAATTTGTGTAAAATCATAAAATCGTTGAGACTATTGCGAAAATGTTGCAGGAAGATCAGACTAGGCACATATGGTGACGGCAGTGGCTGTTGTCACTAATTCTCTTGGTGCCAGTTTTCTACAACCACAAACAACTATAATAATGATCACTAATGGGACAATAAGTATTGATCTATGTCCAGTAGCACTACGGTATACTTATTTTGCATAGTTGGTTTTGTAGTCTCTTTCAGCAAGTACACCATAGTGCATTATGGTGTACTTACTGAAAGAGACTACACCACAGGGCAACTGGACACGAATCACTCAATAATCTAGAATTGATAGATATCTCAAACACATCTCTGTCGGTCACAGTCGACTGAATTATGGAAACAATGCATCTGGACTCAAGCCAGCAATGCATGATGACTAAAGCCTGCGATGACGATTCAGTCAAGTTCCTGTTTTGGTTTACCTTTTGAGTTTTCTGAACGCAGGCTGCCTACATTAACCTCTCTGGTCAGATCTACGCTTTGAAAACCTACAACATGCACTATCCATCAGGACCATCAACATGCTCAGTGCTATACAGTGAAATGCGTTAACAGAATCACGGATAACAGAATCAACCACTTAGAAGAATGAAATATGCTGGCTGGGACGGAATCATTTCCCATTCCTGCTGTATTAACATGTACCGCTTAATATAATCAACCCCTTAACAGAATCAGCCGTTTAACAGAATCAAATTGCTCTGGCCTGAAGTGATTCTATTAAGCAGAGTCCGATGTACTATAAATTATAAAGAATAATCATGAAAGGGTTATATGTTTTATTATCATATATAAGCTTCTTCAACAAGACGTTCTGATAGTAGGTACTTGTTTGGCTGTTGTCACCTAACATCCCTTGACACGACTAGGATCACAGCCGCCTATTACTACTGAATGCTTTTATCAAACCAATAAAGTTAAGCTTAATTAAATTTCTGTTCAGGATGTCACTGTCCAAGTTAAGCATAACATAAATTATAAATTACCCACAAAAAACCAACTACCTATAATGAAATGTAATTAGCCCATATAATATGCACAATTGTTAATATGAAATTATCCGGTTACGCCTTTGATACTATTTTGGGGCATTTTACTGCACTGCACAACCATGCATATTACCCTGCAGGGCATTAGCTTTTCTTCAGTTTATTATAAGCTGTATCATCAACACATTTAGGGTGCGACGAAGCATCACTTCCACATTGAGTTCCAACTATTTCCAATATGAAAAGAATTTACAGGTAAAATATTTAGTGTAATAAGCTTTCAAACAAACATGTGCTATTCTCTTGGCTGCATACAACTGTCCTTCGTGCACAGAACACATACAACTGTCTTTCGTGCATGGAACACATACAACTGTCCTTCGTGCACAGAACACATACAACTGTCCTTCGTGCACAGAACACATACAACTGTCTTTCGTGCACAGAACACATACAACTGTCCTTCATGCACAGAACACATACAACTGTCCTTCATGCACAGAACACATACAACTATCCTTCATGCACAGACACATACAACTGTCTTTCGTGCACAGAACACATAAAACTGTATGCACAACGTACATTTTGTGAGAGCTTGGTGAGAGCACGGGTAACTATAATCACTACACATGGATCTCCATCCCCACACATCAGCATGAATTCTCTCCTGTTCAACTATATCTAACAATGCATTAATACATGAATTCCATTAATATAGTTTGTGCATACATGCTCAAACAAAACAGTTTAGTAACTGGTAGGCATTTATGGCTGTACGTGACTAATGTCTTGGCCAACTGGAGATGTAATCCCACTTCAACAAAACATAATATTTAGCGTTTTCAAATGTGTGATTGGCATAACTAAAACTGAGACAAATAACCAGGGATCCACCCAGCCAGCCAGGTCAGGACAATGTGCTGTCCGGTTGACTGAACCACAGTGTGGTCTGAGGTAAAACGACCACCCCCCTTGCGTACAAAGCCAGTGAATGGCCACTCAGCTTGACCACTGTCCAGACAGGCTTGACCACAACTGGCTGGAGCACACAAAAGTTACTGCCCCATCTCGTGTCTGCCTACATTAAACCATATTTAGTAAGATTTCTATTACTTGTTGCAATGTCAAATAATGACTATTAGATTTTCTAACTTTCTAACTAGTTTGTTTGCTAAACCAAGACTTCACGTGTGTAATTATTATCCATATTTTTAGCTACTGTGGTGACAGGCTTTTAAGATTGACCCAGATGGTCTGTTTACAATTATCGTTAGTGTTTTAAATGCACTGAAGTTGTCAATATTGCCTATGGTGGCTCTTGTGACAACGGCATTCCAGTACCTTAATAGGGAGGCTCTTGACCATATACATTTTTTTATGTTATATGTATGGGGGTACCTGTCAATATATTTGTCAAATAAATAAATTTAATTTGATTTCACTACAAAATGTACCTACATCAAACAGTATCAGTTAGGTTTCACAGGAAATCTGCCTATGACATCAAAAATAATTGTGCTTTGACTGGCATACATTTATCATTCAACGATTCACTATTGCGATGAACACAAGAAAATCTATACGATGAAGCAGGTATCATAATACCGTTATGTCAAGAATGTGGATGGGGACTATGCCATGATTGACTATACAAGTACCCAACGAAAAATCGTTTCGTATTGCAAGGTGACATACATGTATGTCTACCATAATATGTGAGATGGTTTGCTGCTATAGTTGCTGATGGCACATGTGCTTGGCATGACTGGGCATTATTTGATATGTTGCTACATCACCCTTCTCATTCATCTCAGCACTCCATTGTATCTCTGACTGGCAGCCTAATGACAAGATGAATGCATCACGTAAACAATGGGGCACTGACCAGCTGACTGACCATGAGTGATTGACCTCAACGGATGGTCATATCTTGTCCTGAGCGAGCATGGCACAAACGTACCAGCTTGAGATGTCACCTCACGTCCACTTTGCTCTGATGACTGCCACCAGGGGTCAGTGCTGGCATATATTCCATTGACAGAGGATAATAATGTTTAATTCACCCTCTTGCACATACTCCCCCCTCAACTTTGGTACTTTTATTTAACTAGAAACATTTGCCCTTGAATGGATACAGGCCATCAGTGCTCTATGAAGGACGTTAATATTCTAGACCACGAGGAGAACTGGCACAGGAGAAAAATAAAGGAGGCGATTAACATCCACAGAAAGAAACCTACGCTGAACTGAGACGTCAGCCAGGAGCTCCCACCAGTCCTACACCAGCTTGTGTCACATGACATTGGTCATGTGACACATCCGTAACTTCAGTCTGCTGAAGAAGACTGCGAGATGCAGTCGAAATATTCAGAACAAACTTCAAGTTTCTTGAGAGGTAATTATGATTAATAGAAACATTTGATTTCACTTTAATTATCACACAACTTCACTACACGTATCATGCCCTACACAACATCGGAAGTATAAACCTACTGACAAAAATGAGTTGAAATGGTGAAGCTTATGGCTGGGGGCATACATGATTATGCAAATCGCGAAACTTCTATTCCTTAGAAAAGATTATGCCCATATATATATATATATATATATATATATATATATATATATATGTATATATGTATATATATATATATATATATATATATATATATATATATGTGTGTGTGTGTGTATATATATATATATATATATATATATATATATATATATATATATATATATATATATATATATATATATATCCATATGTTCCTCTTCCTTGAAAACAATTATATTTAAAAAAAATTCTCTTCCTTAAAAAGGATAAAATAATTATATAATTTTCCAAATTCCTGTTTCTTAAAACTTATTATATACATTTCCAAACTCCTTTTCCTTAAACATGAGTATAGGCACCATGTACATTTATAAAATTCCTGTTCCCTAAAAATTATTATATGCATTTCTAAATTCCTCTTCCTTAAAAAGAATTATATAAATTTCTAAACTCCTTGCCCTTAAAAATGATTTATATATTTCCATACATTTCTTCCTTTATTATTACATAACTTTTCAAACTTTATTTCAATAAAAATTATTATGTCACTGTAATTTTCAAACTCTTAATAAAATTCAAGACCCCTCTGCCTTAAACTTCTTTCCATTAGAAATTGGCGATCTTTAAAACAGTTTTTGTTCTGAACTGTCACAATTTACACTGTTAAGAGATTACTGCAGAAACAGGTCCACCTTTCTCTTTCTATACTGTAGTTTTGGCAATTCAGAAAACAGCTCCATTATAACTATACATGCACACACATATAATAATAACAACAACAATAATCATTAAGCATGGTATCAACTAATACACACAGAAATATTAAGAAAAGCATGTGTAAGAGCACTTCAAATGTACTTACTACAACTAAGTCGTTGCTGTTGTACAGGTAATGTTGCCACCCGTGTCAGTGGTGAGAGGGCTTCAGAAGACTTCAGTTGTAATGAGTTCATCACCAGATCACACACTGCGATGTGCTCAGATACATCATACAAGGACATGGGCCAAAATAATTAGGTAAACCAACCACAGCATGTATGTGATAGGCCAATCAACTATACCCTGATCTGATTCAGATAGCCAAAACGAAAGACAGTTCTTCGTAATTGCTATATATAATTTTGCGATCACTGTTTGGCCCAGTTTTCTGACGCCGCCTTTGACAAAAGCATGCAAACATCTTCTCACATGAGTAAGCACTGCCCCAAAGGGCTAAACAGCGTCCAGTGAAACAGGAACTGTGGGACAATGGAGATGGCAGTGGCAGCAACAGACGTCAGTAGACGACGCATGCAACAAATATGGCCTGGTAATGTTGGTTGACATGACAGAGTTCCTCGGTGATGCTATCAGATACAACCCTCAGCCGCTGACACAATGCCCGCAGTCACCACTCGGAGGACACCTTCCGCTCGGCAGCAAGGCATTCCAGTGATTTGCATCAGTGGAATTTCTGAGATCTGAGTCACTGGGAGCCAATAGGCAGGGGAGGGGAGAAGAAACAGGGAAAAAGAAGGGAGGATGCCACTAGGCAGTGAAGAGAGAGAGGAAACAGAGAGGAACAAGGAAGGTTGCTAATATGCAGGGAAGGGGGAGAAGAAACAGGGAGGAACAAGGAGGGGTGCCAGAAGGCAGGGAATGGGAGATGAAACAGAGAGGAACTAGGAAGGGTGCCAAAAGGCAGGGAAGAGGGAGAAGAGACAGGGAAGAAGACACAAGGGTATCAATAGGTAGGAAACAGGGAGGAAGAAGGAAGGGTGCCAATAGGCAGGGAAGAGGGAGAGGAAACATGGAGAAAGAAGCAAGGGTGCAAATATACAGGGAATAGGGAGATGAAACAAGGAAGAAGAAGGAAAGGTGCCAATAGGTTGGAAAGAGGGAGAGGAAACAGGGAGAAAAAAGCAAGGGTACCAATAGGCAGGGAAGATGGAGCAGAGACAGGGAAGAAGAAGAAAGGGTGGTAATGTGTAGGGAAGAGTAGAAGAAACAGAGAGGAAGGAAGGGTGCCAACAGGCAGGGAAGGGGGAAGAAACAGGGAGGAACAAATAGTTGGGCAAATAGGCAGGAAGGAACCAATAGGGAGGAAAGAGGGAGATGAAACAGGGAGGAAGAAGGAAGGGTGCCAATAGGCAGGGAAGGGAGGAAGAAACAGGGAAGAACAAAGAATTGGGCAAATAGGCAGGAAGGAACTAGGGGCGTTAATAGGCAGGGAAGGGGAAAGAGACAGGGAAGAACAAGGGGTGCCAATTAACAGGAAAGGAGAGAAGAGACAGGGAAGAACTAGGGGTGCCAATAGGCATGGAAGGGGAGAAGACACAGCGAAGAACAAAGGGTGCCAATAGGCAGGGAAGGGGAAAGAGAAAGGGAGGAACAAACAAGGAAGCACAGACACAAAGACCTGAGTCACTGGGGGCCAATGGCAAAATAAAAACTTAGTCACTGCATTTTAGCTTCATCTCAACTATATCAATTATGCCCATCAGAAGCGTTTCCTAATTGAGCAATGACAAGACGTGTTTGAAGGAAGTTGTATGCCAAGTCATTCCCCTATTCAGTGTCATATGAGCAATGCCACGACAGTCCTAGATGACACGACGCCACCCAATGCAGCCAGCATGACGGAGGACACACTTGTTTAACCCGCTGCCAAGCCGCAGGTGTGTCACAACTTACATTACATAATGAACCAAATGTTCAGTAAGTGTGCTCAAATGTGTGTGCTCAGTAGATGGGCAATGCGCCGGGACAACATGCGTCAGACATGGTGGCCAATACACACACGACTGTGCACATAGCGTGTGCATGTACAAAAATGCACATAAACACACACATAATCATGCAAATGCATACGAACATAAATACGCACTTGCGTACACACAAACACATTTTAGGTTCCTGCAATGTTGTCTAGAGAATTCCCCCATTACGAATTTGATTAAATCATAACCGATGTGCCTGGCTTAACATACATTAACAAAACATAACATGTATATATGTACGTAGGTAGATTTTCAGATCTTGACGCTGCTGGAAGGATGGACATATGTATGTCACCATAGTATACCTGTCATTGTGTAAGTGGCACAGATGAGATAAGAGCTGCAGGTTGCCAGCCTCTGCCATCGGCTGCCGTCTCATCGCCTCGGGCCACATTAATGTGTCCTTTGTCGGGCCTGCATGACCCGGGGCCACACACGGATGAACAAAGTGGGGATAACAGAGATTGGGATCCGGATTGTAAGATATGGTCTGAGCAGGGTAAGTTGGTGCATCTTGCCAGTGATAATCAGGGCACATCTCCTGATGTGTGTGTGCTGACGTCAGTGATGTATGCAGCCGGGGGAGGGGGTGATCGTGCGTGGACCGGTGCCAGGCACCAGTTATGTGACGCGTAAGGTGATGTACGTGCGATGATGCAGCTCCACGGTGGCTGTGGCTGCAGGAAGTGTGGGCGCTGCATGATGCTGACACACTGCGCTCCATTGTCACGTCGTCGTAAACAAGGATGGGCTGTCCGTACCTGTCTGTACCTGTTTGGAGGCCAGAAATATTCCCGAAATGACTTCACCGAGAAACTTTGCCTGTTGTGTGAACCACGTCCACCAAGTCCACATCAATACCCGAAGCATTGGAAACAAACACTATTTAAATCACAATAAACCAGCCTATCCATGCAGGCATCCATCCCTGTGTTGCAGCAGGCTCCTTTCACTGGACCGTGACCACATCCCTGTGTGACTACATCCCTGTGTTCATTGGACTATGACCACATCTCCATGACCAAATTGCCATAGTAACAGGACGCTGACAGTTTAAAATTACCCACAGGCATTACTCCAGATTACCCCATCAAGATATAACTTAGCATATGCTAACGCCATTATGAAAACACGCTT
This sequence comes from Lamellibrachia satsuma, assembly GCA_033239005.1. Classification (NCBI taxonomy): domain Eukaryota; kingdom Metazoa; phylum Annelida; class Polychaeta; order Sabellida; family Siboglinidae; genus Lamellibrachia; species Lamellibrachia satsuma. Next base: position 197,354 of record BSQZ01000036.1, read on the forward strand.
CATTTACTTTTTCATACTTATTATAGAACCACGACATTTATGCACACAAAATTTAGTCATGCTAATAACCCTGCGCAGCAACAATTGGAATGATGGCAGAGGGTTATTAGAGAATAGCGGACACACCTGAGGCATCCGTACACACCCGTGTGACCCCGGGTTAACACTGGTGCTGGTTCTGACGAGTCACACCAGGACACACCCTTGCGGTGGATGTGGCAACAAGCTTGGCGGACCTCAGCTACAAACCATCACATTTTCCCACGCATGCAAGTCAGGAGAAAGGTGCGCCAGAGCATCTTGACAAAAAGCAGCTACCACAATGTGGGTCAACTGACGACCCTTTGTCAGCCGTTGCAGATGTACTCTAACTGTCAAGTGGCGCCTTTAAACTAGCTGAGTCAATCACTCTCAGGCTCTCTGTGTAGGCAGGCTACTATCACTACTTCATCACTGTTTATCATGGCACAATTGACATATAAGGGCAATAAAAGACTAATTCTGCATGGAAACCTTGTATTTCCTTGATGAAGGCTAAATTGGCATTTAAATACCATTAGTGGGTAACACATTCAACATTAGCCATGTCAACATAATCCAATAATCACGGTCTGCCTGTCTGTCAATTTCTCACTTCCAAGCTGTCTGTGGTGGCATGCTGCTCATAAACAACTATGCCCTGTGCACTGATGAGGTTATAATGCAAATAACACAAAACAACTTACAAAAGCAGCGCAATTTATACAGTAGATCATAGTAAAAACTGGTCACAAAGTAGAAATTCTCTCTGCATTAACATACAGAACTAACACACTATTCTGTCACGATGCCAGTCATAGAACTAACACACTATTCTATCATGACGCCAGTCATAGAACTAACACACTATTCCATCATGATGCCAGTCACAGAACTAACACTATTTAATCATGATGCCAGTCGCAGAACTAACACACTATTATATCACGATGCCAGTCACAGAACTAACACTATTCTATCATGATGCTAGTCACAGAACTAACATGCTGTTATATCATGATGCCAGTCGCAGAACTGACACACTATTCTATCATGATGCCAGTCACAGAACTAACATGCTGTTATATCATGATGCCAGTCACAGAACTAACACTATTCTATCATGATGCCAGTCACAGAGCTAACACTATTCTATCATGATGCCAGTCACAGAACTAACACACTATTCTATCATGATGCCAGTCACAGAACTAACACACTATTCTATCATGATGCCAGTCACAGAACTAACACGCTATTATACCATGATGCCAGTCACAGAACTAACACACTATTATATCATGATGTAAGTCACATAACTATCACACTATTATATCATGATGCTAGTCATAGAACTAACACTATTCTATCATGTCAGTCACAGAACTAACACACTATTCCATCATGATGCCAGTCACAGAACTAACATACTATTCTATCATTATGCCAGTCACATAACTAACACACTATTATACCATGATGCCAGTCACAGAACTAACACACTATTATATCATGATATCAGTCACAGAACTAACACACTCTTCTATCATTATGCCAATCACAAAACTAACACACTATTATATCATTATGCCAGTCACAGAACTAACACACTACTTTATCATTATGCCACTGTCACATTATGCCAACACTGTATTCCACCTCACAATCTATCTTCACTCTAACCCACAACTTTGACAACTTTCTCTTTAACATCATGCTGGCTGTCAGAAAAGTTAACTCCATTGTCACTTTCAAGGCAGCGTTAAAGATGCTTTTTCGTGCAGCCTTTAGAACATTACTGTACATAGCGGGATTATTTTTTTATTACAAGGACCTGTTACTTATTTAACTTAATTTTATTTCCCCCGATACACAGTACATTATACATGTTTATTTTTTTATCACTACTTAACCATGTCAATCCCTGCCACTGATAACATCATTAACTGATGTCACATGTCATCTAGCTTGGCTTGACTGGGCGACACATCACCTGAGGAATGCCACAGGTGTAAGTGGACAATGAGACCTGGTGACTGAGATGGCTGGAGTGACTGGCTGGACATTAGCATAGCATTCACATAGAGTGCATATGTTTGACCTGCTGCTGCTGCTGGTGCTTGTGGCTGTAGCATTACAATGCTGGGCACTCTACTCCGCCCAACTTGCATGTCTAAACACACATGCCACATAGGCATAGTCACATACAGAGCTGGACACAACTTGCCTCAAATGTGGTAGGCCTACTTGGGAGGACGGTGGCTGCATTCATTGGCACTGGATTCAAAATATGACCATTACAAGATGTGCTATAATAGTAAACATTTTTATTCATTATAAACCTCATAAGATGTAAAAAAAATTTCCTAAGGGTTGTGAGTTTAAAACATAAATATTCAAGTAAACAGAGTAAATAGCAAAGTTATTGTTTTGATAGCTATCACTGCAAGATATTTATGATTTTGATAGGTACATAACCACTGCATTATTCAAGTAGAGTTATTTTATAATTTCCTTAAAATCCACTATTGAGGAGGCTGAATGAGAAACTAATAAACTAAGTCTCCTTTGTAAAGGATGTGTTGCATAATATAGAGAATGTGTGTAACACTTCTTTAGTCAAAGACGACTTCCTTTCATTGCTCTCTGTTTTATGTACATAGTGAACACATGCACATAGTGAACACATGCACATAGTGAACACATGTACATAGTGAACACATGCACATAATGTTTTATGTACATAGTGAACACATGTACATATTGTTTTATGTACATAGTGAACATATGTACATAGTGAACACATGTACATAGTGAACACATGCACATATTGTTTTATGTACATAGTGAACACATGCACATATTGTTTTATGTACATAGTGAACACATGCACATATTGTTTTATGTACATAGTGAACACATGCACATATTGTTTTAATTGAATTGAACACCTCTGGAATACGATTATTGCAAGACATTTTATGGTGTTGACACGTGTGTAAGCATAGCAAGAAAACTTGTAGCCAAATTAAAGCAGGATGGTGTTTCAAAGATAGATATCCACATTGTCACCTTTTTGTGTGCATTCCACATGTCTGTATATGAAACTGTCAATACACAAACCACAAACTGCAACTATAACCAAAATGCATTAAAATCCTGCCAAGCGAACCAGGCACCAGACTACAGTACAACAGTCAAGTAAATAATTCACAAACTCTGCAACAGGTGATATTCCATTTGAACACATGTTAAAACTACGCATTCATCATCAGGTTTTTTCTTTACCTAACAAATGGCACTGCCCAGAGGCTGTGTGGCCACCCCTGGATCTATGCAGTATGCCCTAGCTACCAACATGGTGGTTCCAGCCAATAATGATGTACCTCCATAATAGACCCCATATGCCTATTCAGAGCATTAGATTTTAGTGTTGGTGAAATGGATAAATGCTAAACAGAAAAAAGTATTGCTGTTGTTGCAGCACATTAGAACAGCACATTAGAACACATACATAAGTAGGAGGGAAGAGAACAGATATGATTACAACAAAGTTTAATATAATCAGACTGTGACCTTGAACAAAAAGTTGAGCACACCTCTTGGTCATTAGTGCATGCATGTCAAGTCCGAATCTAATTCTAGTTCAGTACAAAGTGTAATCTAGTTTAAGTGAATCTTTTCTAATTCTACTGTCATCTTGATCCAAAATGAAGAATCAGGAAGCAGGTGATGTTTATTTGTCCCAAAGACAAAACAAACAAAAAATTAATACAGAAAAAATTATATTTGGTCAAACAAAGCAATGTTGACACAGCCAAACATATAAGTAAATCATAATCATAAGTCAGCCTTGACTGAACTCACCATCTCAGCTCGTAGACACCTGCATGCCTCTGTATCTGACATATGATGTGCTCTTGAAACTCAACCTCATACATTACTGCCATAACTCTGTCTGTAAAGCAACAGCAACCCAATTGGGATGATTAATACTGAACAGGTGCAATAAAAGGAAGCATATGAGACACAGAGACAATGTGCCCCAGGAGGGGTAACTGGACACATACTGCATATAGCCTCTACCTGGATGATGTCTGTGTCCTACCCAGTTCAGAGGTCAAGTGGGTGAAGTGCCACAGGTGCAGGTACATCAGGAGCCAAAACGTGTCAAATGTCACCTGCATGATGCAATGTCAATCAACTCTGTGCTAGTTTCTAAAGAACAGTTGCCACTTTCTAATGAGATGTAACCATATTATTTTTTTTAATTATTTATTTAATTAATGTTATACATCTATATATATATATATATATATATATATCTTTACTATTATTTGCATATATATATATATATATATATATATATATATATATGCATCATGTTTTAACTAATTTATTAAATTCATCATTCATTTCACTAATTAATTTTAGCATCTATCTATCTTAAGCACCTCTGAATGGATTTTGTCCACAGTCACAGTGCTATGTAAATGCATTTATTATTATCATTCCATTTGAGTGAAAAAACACAACTACAATGATAGGATGAAAATAGAATATTGTGGAACAACGACAATACAAAGTAGATCAAAGGAACAGTTGATTGAGTGAGTTCACGTAGTCTTGCATTCACAGTAGTGAGAAATTAAAGTGAATGAATGGTCAACAATTTTCAGTGGTTAACTAATATAGAGCTCTACATGTAATTTTGCATAATTATAACATGCCTCAGTTATCATAATTTTTTATCAGAATTCCTAAATTAACAATATTTTAATTTTTATTGCTATGGTATATTCAGAAATTGCATAAAATGGGAATTTGACACACCAATAAATCAGTCTATGAAAACCATATTTCACCTCTAAAGGTTTAAGACTTATTTGTTTGCCAACAACAGTTACAAATCGATCTTTATGTATGTAGTGAATTTTCTAAAATATTAACAGATGAAAGAGCACAGTGATATTGATGTTATTTTAACCAATCAATATGTTTTAACTACTAATAAAGTCAGTGTCACAATATCCCATAAACAGTCTTCGTTAACCAATGAAATCGTTGTACATTCCTTTTAAGTAACTTCTTCCTGTTTGAACGCGCTAGCTGCTCAGAGAACAATTCATGTGTGAACTCAGCAGTGTATGCACAGAACTACTCCGTGTGAGTAAATGTACTGACAGACAAAGATTCAAATAACAAAGGCTACATATTTGTAATTGATGCTCACTGCAGGATGACTGTTTGCCATCCACTGGCTGTGGAGCAAGGACCCACTGGCTGTGGAGTAAGGACCCACTGGCTGTGGAGCAAGGACCCACTGGCTGTGGAGCAAGGACCCACTGGCTGTGGAGCAAGGACCCACTGCACTGCAATGAAAGACCAGGAGGAACAACGCAAACACCTGCAGAAATGTCACTAACATTATGGACCATTGCAGCAAGATCTATATGCTGATATGTCATTAACATCATGAACCATTGCAGCAAGATCTATATGCTGATATGTCATTAACATCATGAACCATTGCAGCAAGATCTATATGCTGATATGTCATTAACATCATGGACCATTGCAGCAAGATCTATATGCTGATATGTCATTAACATCATGAACCATTGCAGCAAGATCTATAAGCTGATATGTCATTAACATTATGGACCATTGCAGCAAGATCTATATGCTGATATGTCATTAACATCATGAACCATTGCAGCAAGATCTATATGCTGATATGTCATTAACATCATGAACCATTGCAGCAAGATCTATAAGCTGATATGTCACTAACATTATGGACCATTGCAGCAAGATCTATATGCTGATATGTCATTAACATCATGAACCATTGCAGCAAGATCTATAAGCTGATATGTCATTAACATTATGGACCATTGCAGCAAGATCTATATGCTGATATGTCATTAACATTATGGACCATTGCAGCAAGATCTATATGCTGATATGTCATTAACATCATGAACCATTGCAGCAAGATCTATATGCTGATATGTCATTAACATCATGAACCATTGCAGCAAGACGTATAAGCTGATTTGTCACTAACATTATTGACCATTGCAGCAAGACATATGGTGATATGTCATTAACATTATTTACCATTGCAGCAAGACACATATGATGAAATGTCACTAACATTATGGACCATTGCAACAAGAAGTATATAGGCTGAAATGTCACTAAAATTATCGACCTGTGCAACCAGACTTGGGGCTCAATTAAATTATATCAATTCCAATTACACACCAATTATGCATACAAATTGAAATTCCACATTAAATATACCAATTGTAATTCCAAAATAACAGTGTATGAACAGAGCAACAATAGACATACTCAATGCCGCATGCATATGTGTGTATACATGCATGCAAGTGAGCGAGACCATTAAGTAAGCAACTGAGTGACCATGTATGTGTCCACATGCATATGTCCCAAGGGATAAGTTTAGGGATTAAGACCTTTCCAGTCCCCTCTACAACTTATGCAGCTGAGCTTAGCCTGAGCCACCCCACTGATGGAGTGAGCCAGGGCCGGTGCGACCAAAGTTCAACCAACTTCTTAATCTCGCTGATTAACCGCCTGGCCAAACAATGGCAGTGTTACAGTGACAATGTGAGCTCGCTGTGTGAGGCGGCTCGGGGCCATCATTAGTCTGCAGCAACAGACTAGAGGAACTTTAATATTTGCTCAAGCACACCGATGCACTCATCCATCCATCACGTACATTATGATTAGCGGCTGCCGAGCATTGTTACTAAAATACACCTGAGCAGCCACAACGGCACCGCTTATGCATCACACCATCGCCATGGAGATGCAGGTAAACAGGCGCCGCACCACATTGTGATGCAAATCAGAGATGGCAGATCCGATGCCAAAGAAAAGATCGCCGACAATGGAGTGGCCTGTGCTATGAGGCCGTTGTCGCCGCTGTGTTTCTTTGGCCGGACGCTGTCGGTTGGCCAGCCACGCACCGGCCTGCTTGGGATGGGTGCCAAGAACATGTGATGACACGATCACCTCTTTTCTTCTTTCAGAATGCCTCGGTGCCCATGCACACATTGCGCACAAAATGCTGCCTTTCTTTCACACGCACCTAATCCCACAGCCGAGACTGTCGGCTGCATGGCTTAAAATTCAGCACGTGGAGAATTAGCGATGGAACGCAGGATCAGGTGTCAAGTGCCTGATGCGGCAAACTGCAGGGAAGGTGCAGCTACAGTGACAAGTGATTTTGTTTGCTCACAGCCAAGCAAATGATATGTTCTCGAGGATCTTATCACTACTGACAGCAATGTCATTATGATGAGATGCTCACCAATTCGGAGTTTGTTGGTCGGTGTCACCCCGGTCAGATAGATGGCCGCGTGACTGACCAACATAGATAAATGTGTCAGTACAGGTCAAACAGAGAGCCAGGAGGACAATGTCATTTCCACCTGGCTGGTCATCACTCACTGGCTCTGTCAGCAAGAACGTGGTTACCTTTCAGACATGTGACTGTCTCCGACGACTAGCTCAGTTGTCAGAAGAGATCCACCCATTTTGAGCAGGCCAACTTATTCCATTAACAGAACAGAACGAGAAGACCAATTAAAAATTATACGGTTTCTCCACTCATAGTTGAACAACAATGTGCATTGAGAACTGACAAAACTGTTCAGAACATCGTTGGCCACTAACACTTCTATACTCAGCATGCATATTCACTCAAGCTGTCTGACTCACCTATTTAGCCGGCTAAATATATTTTCTCTCCCTAACAATCCCCATGCAGTTCAGCTAATTCAATTAAAATGAGACAGAGTCTTCACCTGAGAACAGAATCACTCAGACACTTGTAAAAAAGTAACTTAAAGGGACGCATCAAACAAAACATCTAATGCATTAAAATCACATAATTTAGATCTTATCTAACATAGCTGCTGCAGTCTATTTTTACAATTTCAGATGAATAAACAACACGACTTTAGAAGCATTTGAAAATGATTACTCGAATCCATTGAAATGACACAGCAGGCATGGCAAGGTCACTTCATTCCTCAACATATGTCATTCAGCTGCACATGTATGAATAAACTAAGGCAGTAGTAAAGATTTGTTGGTTAATTTATGGGAGTCGTTAGAGCAATAGAGCATAGATACCTGGAAACAGGCACACAGGTGAGATAAACCTGGCAAGCAAGAGGGACAGAGGTGAACTCTGTGTGCCCAGTCATGACCAGGTGACTCAGTTTTGTTCTAAACTTCCCAGTCGTGGTCAGCTACCTTTCAACTAGCAAACAGACGTGCATTGTCAGTGTCTCATATTGAGGTTTTAACACTGCTTAGTTTTGTCACCTGTCCAAGCGTTTCCAACCCAGGACTTTACAGATGGAAGCCAGTCAGATTTCCACAAAAACTTTAGAAAACTGCCCCTGAGGTAAAGTAAATACGGTTATTGCGTAATGCCATCACAAGAAAGATCTATGTAACATTGATCTACCCCATCTTCTGCCAACATATTTGAGCATCCCACAATTCAAAGTTATTCAATTAAACTTATAACTGTTTTATCATACAATCATGATGAATAGTAAGTATAAACTCTAACTATTCCAACATCTTCACCACCCCGATGTGTTTTAATGAGCTACAATTTTGTTTAGGTAATTTCACCATTCTCTGTTTCTTTTGAATGCCTGACCCTTATCAACTTTGTCCACAGGCATTAAATAATGCCAACGGCTGTTCGCGAATGTATATAACGGAAAGGTCGATATTCTTAAACAGATATCACAAATGGTCAAATAATTTTGTTAAATTGTGGTTCACTAAAATGTGGGCAGCTAAGAAGTTAGAATAGATGTAGCACAATTTATGTACTACACACTTACTATTTATAACAAATCATAGCTACTATTTTACTTGTGTCAACACAAAAGCAAAATAAATTTAAAACAAGATAACAAATCCACAAAATTACAACAATGACACATAAACCTGGGAGCACTCAAATAAAAAACCAAAACAGCTTTAATGATATCAAAGAAAACATGAACAGTTGCAACAAGAATCATGCAGGAACCTAAGACAATGGTCACATGATCACATTTAGTAATGACAAGTTTTAATGATATTCAATACATCAAAGACATTAAAACAAGAGCAGAAGATCTCTACACGCAATGTTAATACATCAGCTGTAAAACGGGGTCAGTGGACAACCAGCCATAATCAGTGTCACTTGTTTCTCAAGGCCAACCACAGAGATAAGGTTAAGGGATGAGAAGGTCGCTGCCAATGATACCCACTATCGCGATAACTGGCACACAGGTGAAACTCTTACCTTCATCCAGGCTGGCAGGCATAAAACCAAGCAAAAGCCAAAGTATTAATATATGTTATACAAAAACTTGTATGACACACATGTACAGTAACTGTGTATGAGCATTAATTCATTTGCATGTGTATGCATACAGATAGGAATCAACAGTGGAAAAATCCACCTAAAGTGCCTCTGGCGTTTGGTTTTTACATACGGATGTTGACTAATATGTGGGCAGGAAAGGTATTCTAGATGCTCAACCGGCTCCATGATACTGATGGCATGAACATTAGATTATTTCCTGCACACACGTGTTGATAGAAACAGGTATATATACCGTCAAATCTGTCTTAAGCGACCACTCCATAGATGGTCGAAAAGTGGTCTCTTAACACAGGTGGTCGCTTAATGCAAGTTTGTCTGTACTCACGAAATGATAGATGATACATTTTTAAGATTATCCTATGCAGGTGATGAAAAATATCACTTCAATGCCCCTTTCGACCTGATACCCATGTAGATACTCAATTTTGAAGCCGGAACACTTTCCAACTGTCTATATAAGGACAAACAATGTACCCGCAACCCCTGCAGGGTTCACAAGGGCGAGGCAAAGTTAAACAGCACAAGTGTAGGCAGTTATTAATGTCTGCATGTTGCTATCTGCATCACAATATGTGTCCTTGGGCCATCACCTTGATCCGCCCAGTGCCCAGCCTGCCGCATCCAGTCACTGTGCAAATATTGACCACCCCAAATGAGTTGTCTCCAAAATTGTAGGCCATAGAAACCAGGAGTTTACACGCGCTGGTGAATGTTACCATAATTTCAGCTGTTTTATATTATAATATATTTATATATATATATATATATATATACATATATATGCGACTACGTTATATTTGATACAAATGTGAAAGTAGAAAATAAAGGCAATTACATAAGTATAAATTTGGACCATAAATTGTGTACAGTTTTCCTTAGATTGTGTTAATTAAGACAATGTTGATTGGTCAGTGACATGTTGCCACTTGGATACATTGGCCTATGTCTCTAAAGAAAGGTGGCAAACTCAAATCAAACAGTAATAGTAACAGAGCATGGTCTAAATGTTCATTTCTTACACAGCAAAAACTATGATATGCAATTTTTTTAATTCATTTCGGAAAGTCTACAGCTTCACAGCTTCTTGCTGTAACATAACAGAGATATTACTAAATTGTTTTTTAAATTTAATTAGCTGATTTCAACAGTGTAATCAATCAATCAATATATATATATATATATATATATATATATATATATATATATATATATATATATATATATATATATATATATATATATATATATATATATATATATATATATATATATATATACGCATGTTCATGCTTATTAATTATGGTTTTAATTAAGTTGTGCTATATCAACAAATCAATGGCCTTGAATATGCATGTCCATGCCTATCAATTACTAGCAGTACGTGACAATTTCCAGCCTCAAGACTAGCAGCTGTCTAGTAATCAACTTTGTAAATTATTTCTATAAATCTGCAAAGTGTTACAGAAATATCTGAAAGGTTTGAAGGGTTTTCACAATTGAAAAAGAACAAAAACTGTCTTGCTCATGTTTCCGTACAGTCTCGTAAAACATTAAATAGGTGGCATGAAGGAAATTAAAGTGGTTTATGTCCAACTGTCATTGTCATGTGTCATTACAAAATGAACACTACCTGGCTTAATAAGCAGTAAATTGAGGGTGTCATTCCATACCTAATCAACTAATATTCACAGCTGTTTATGGACACATACTTGTCTCACAATGATCAAAAACAATGAATTAAAAACTTACAACATTTTATCTTAATGTAAGTGGCTCATGCCAGTTTTTGTTCATTAATCAATTTACCTGTGAATTTATGTAAAAAAAATATAAGACCATGGGATAGAATTGTGATAACTGGATTTCCTGGTACCTACTAAAATGTTTTGGAGATTGCCTAACAGGAATAACCAAGCAGGCACGTCTGTAAGATAACTACATTTGAACTGAAAATTTGAACTGGATTACACCCTAGTAAGCTTAATGAACAATTACAATTGTTTAATGATAATATATATTAATTATAAGCACACATTATTAAGATCGATTATATTTATTAAGAAAATGTTGGTTACAGATTTACAGTCAAAAATGTACCTCATTTAATATATCTGTTTACAGTCAATAATAATTTTAATCAAATCCAGCCATACCTTCCTGAAATAAACGTTTTGGTGAGCAGCTGTATACCAAAACAAATATCAATGTCATTCTAAATTGCCACCAAAACATCCATCACAGTGTACAGTCAGAGTACAACTTTTTTTAGCCACATTATGACCCTAAGCAGAGGAAAGTATTTATGTCCGAGTACCTCAATATTAAAAAAATATAAATGTACTACATACTAGCTGCGTAATCATTCAATAACACCATGTTGCACTTAACAATTCAGGAAATCCATCTTCTCAAATCTGCCAAAAATTATTTATTGTATTTTTCGGGCATAAATCCAATGCAGGAATATAAAAAATATTTGGTGGCATTTAAAATCGTTCAGGTGTAGGTTGTGGACAGAAAGTGTAATTTTCTTTGTGAAACTCCATTTAAATATTTTGTCATACTTAGACTATTTAGGTCATACTATTTTAATTACAAAGAAACTAAACATCATTCACACAATTACTCAGAAAAAAATGTGGGCAAGACAAACTGATGATAGATGTATTAAATGAACATAGATCTTTCATCCAAGAGATAGAAAAAGATCTCCAATAAAAAATCACGCAGTTTGTGGGAGTTCCAAATTAACAGAGGTAGACAGCGACAGCAACAGAAATATAATTACATAATTTATGATAGTAATAATAGTAGCTATTATTTAATCAAAATGATAGTGAAACAAGTTGAAAAAAAAAAATGGTTATGCTAACAGGAAGTAACAACCAAGATTTTAAGCTTTTTATAAGCACATACTTCAGATAGTAATTATTATTCTTCCATACACCAAAAGCACTTAATAAATTAACACTAAAAAACATAAATATTATGATTTATTGAGCCTATTTCCATAAATATAACAACATACATGCTATATATATATATATATATATATATATATATATATATATATATATATATATATATATATATATATATATATATATATATATATATATATATATATATATATATATATATATATATATATATATATATATATATATATATATAGCATATATGTTGTTATATTTAAGGAAATAGGCTCAATAAAACATATTTAAGTGTTAATTTATTTATTTTGGTGTATGGAATAATTACTATCTGAAGTATATGCTTATAAATATATATATATATATATATATATATATATATATATATATATATATATATATATATATATATATATATATATATATATATATATGACACTGAAAATGTGTGTACCCAAATTTATAGAACATAGTTTGTTTAATTTGAAATGATGTACCAGATCTAATATGCACACAACCTGTCATTTCATGTGAATATTCCACAGTAAAAAACAACAAAATAATAATCAATTATATTTGGTCATGAAGCCTAGCCCTAGATTTACTTGAATGACTGATACTGTGATTGTGAAGGCCTACCAAGACACTTCTAGTACACAAGATATAATGGCCAATATTGGTGGTATTTTGATGTAGGAATTACCTGCATTACATAACAGATAAATTAATAAAAGTATGTTGTTTCAGCTATGCCCATGTACTAAGTTATTGTAGGCACAATTACATTAAATAATGCACACTCCACCTCGCTGTGTTAACTGTTTTGTACCAAACACCTTCCAAAAACTATCCTATTTCTGAAGCTTGGTTTACAATTTGCCAGAGTCAGAGATGTGCATCCGCCGCCTTCCCAGTCTCCCAACAGAAAGTTGACCCGTGTGATAAACTACTTAGCGAACAGCGGGTATAACAACGTACTAACTTAGAACATTCGCCAAACAACACTTTCGACGCGTACTGGACAAATTTGGTCACAACTTATAATCGATCAGCCGACTGCACGAGCAGCCGACGAAACGTTGATAGCACGATATATCGCCTGGCAGCACAAATGTCGTCTGGTTGAACGACATCGCATCCTGGGGCGACGGCACACCTTGAGCGGAGCCGCGCCGGACAACGGCAGCACACCTGAGTGCGGTCGGACTACGACGGGGCCGTGCGATTACTTCGAGAAAACTTTTGATCGGCTAAAGATGAACTCTTGTAAACTTTCAGAGTTAGTGCTCACCTTTTATGGGTTTCGGGTTGGCCTGTTTTCGACGGGACATCGTTCAATGCGTGCGTGTAGGACGCGGCTACAGCGACCGGGTCCCCACCATCAACCTTTCACTTCAAACAAGCTTTCGCAGTGATGTTGGTAGATTCTCTGAGGAGCATGCGTCCAACGCCTCCCGTCATGCATCATCAGCAGCCAAACATGGCGCACGACTTTGACAAGTTGTCAATGCGTTATTATCGTCAAACGATGCTCGCTTCACCCAATACACACTAATACGGTTGTGACGGGCTGGCCGGCTATTGTTTGAGCAAATCTATCCGGGTTAATTAGAGGTGTGGCGCAGCATCAAAGCCTTTGTAGAACGCTTTTCGAACTTCAATAGGAACGAACATTTCTTGGCTGCCAAAGCAAAGCCAAGGATGCCTGAAGATGCGTTCAGGCAGGTAGTTCGTATGACGTGTGCAGGCTACGCTGAACTAAAGAAAGGACACGGAGCAACGCTCTGGATGTGGCCATCTGATTAGATGGGTCTTTCACAAATAAAGACAACCCGGGCCGTCTCATTTAAAACGCTTTGTGGTAATTTATTTGAAACAGAATACGCGATGCTGATCAGTGACAATGTTGTCTGTTAATGTGAGCACAGCTTTAGGAAATGTTTTGAATGGTCGTAACGTTAGTAGTCTAACTAGTAGCCACGTTAAGTTCGACGTGCTGGTACTCGGGAAGTTTACCTGGCTGATTCATCATATTTTGTATGACGTAGTTTTTATGTAGGTATAACTTTACGCAGGCGGTAAAAAGGACTATGTCTTGATTCGTCTTCGGTGCTCATCTTAGCTTGTGTAATTGTTTACGGAAGTATTTACTATGTCTATGGGGACTACATCGCAGATCAATCAAACAGTGTACTGGCTCGTTTTGTATAAGTTAATAAGGAGTGTACACAAGCCGATGAAATTAATCTTAATTGCTTTCAGTTTGACTAAATCAATGAACTAATTCAATTGATGCTTAGTTTTTATAAACATGTGTAATCAATCTGTAACAGGAGATGAATTATATCATCGATATGTAGTGACGAAATCAGATCTACTACAATAGCTGCGAATGAACCTAACAAGTTTTGGAACATTATGTCTTGTCATGGACATCTAAACTTATTCCATATACTGTCCAACACAGTCCACACAATAAATGCTAGTGAAACATAGTATAACATATCTTGTAGCATATTACTATGGTATATGTGTAGTTTATTTAGAAATTGGCATGCTAGTTTTGCGCTTTTTCATAAAAAAAATTATTGATACTGCTGTATTGCAAAACTGACACATGACCAAACAGCGTCGGTGGGCTTCCGACATATGCGTATTTTCCGTTTGTAAACAGAGCTTATTTATTTTTGTAACTGTCTTGTAATAGTTATGATGCGCAGTTTTTCCTCGCCAATTTAGGATTGTATTTTAAAAAGCCCAATAAGCTAACAAAATAATTTTGTTGGTTTTCAGTTTCTCTATACAATTTTACAATTCTAAAAGCCCATTTGAAACTACACCTGACCAACCATATAAGTATCCCAAATCAACCCACCGACCCATTCTCGTTGACTAGTGATGTTGGCAGAAAATATAAAACAATTATATGGTAGGCTTACTGGCGTGCGCCCACACACTAGGTTACGCCCCGCCAGCAATTGCTCCCCGCGAAATTAGGAACAACGAATATACAAAGAGCAACGCTGCTACGCCTACGTGATTCTGAACTAATCTATGTACACACGTTCGTGTATTGCACAAACCGGCTAGTATTTAACCGACGATAACAGACACACAACTGATATCCATTTAAAACGCATTGTTTCCCATGCATTTCAGCGTCTTTATTTCAATTAAATGCATGCTGCGCAACTCCAAAAGAAAACCTTTTTATTCGCCGTCGTTGTGTAACGATATTTATAAAAGTTGTTCGGCTGTCGCTCGCTAGGGTCTGCATTATGAGAAGTGGTTATTAAACAGTTTACGAGAGGGCGTTGTTCATATTCAACATTATGCCAACTTACAGAACAGTAATCATTGCGGTAGGGTGGGGCGCCCCGTGGGGTAAGACGTTCCTCGTATTTCCAACATCGTACTCTAGTAAGTGAATGCAATGCGTTTTAAGTTTTCAAGCATGGCTGAAGTAAAAAAATACATTTGTAATGTTTTACTGAAAAACAGATCGCGTAATATCTTGCAACTGTTTTACGTTCATCATTTATGTATATAGTTTCATTTATTGTTGCAAAATATAGTTGATAATTAATATTAGCGCAGGAATTGAGATATATCTAAGTTATGCCTACTGTGGTCAAAACGCCCCCATAGAGTGCCCGCCCGGGCGCCTTGCTCCACATAATTCGGTCAGTCAGGCCTTATAGTCGAGGTTAGGCAGTGGGAAACGTTTTTATTTTCATAAGAGCTACGCGTTTTAAAATGTGCCATCAGTCATTTCGTATACGTGCTGCACCGTGGAAATTATATATATTTAAGGCGTCATTGTTTACTAATAAACTAATTTGAATTGGAAGGGGAAGAAGAAGGTAAAGGGGAAGTCACTGGCGGCTAGACGAGGCAGTGGGGTATCGAGGATGGTTCTCGCAAAGGGGAGGCTAAAAAGAGCCACGCTTAGTTACCCACTAATTTACCATGCCACCATGTAATGGCACAGCCAAATGGGTCATGGCTCAATGCCCCCACCAAAAAAAAAAACACCAGTAAGGCGCCCGCCCGCCCGCCCGCCCGCCCGCCCGCCCGCCCGCCCGCCCGCCCGCCCGCCCGCCCGCCCGCCCGCCCGCCCGCCCGCCCGCCCGCCCGCCCGCCCGCCCGCCCGCCCGCCCGCCCGCCCGCCCGCCCGCCCGCCCGCCCGCCCGCCCGCCCGCCCGCCCGCCCGCCCGCCCGCCCGCCCGCCCGCCCGCCCGCCCGCCCGCCCGCCCGCCCGCCCGCCCGCCCGCCCGCCCGCCCGCCCGCCCGCCCGCCCGCCCGCCCGAACTACACAGCTTTAGTACGTATATATAGCTTTATGCCAAATCCCTCTTAATTAATTAAAGTCAAATGTTTCATCAGCACATGTATTTGTAAAATAATACTAATATTAATGCAAGATTGGACGACCGGGAGCAGTTTTGAAACGAGACACTGTGCGTTTTTTTAATCAATTGCTGAGCTAAACAATAATACTGCTCACTGGAATATACGGGACTCGCAAACGGGAACTTAACTTTAATTGGTTGAAGACCCGTCGTCGCTAGACGGACAGGTAATGGCAGTAATTTCATTGAAACACTCTTTGAATTTCAGCGCGAGGGCGTCGTCTGTCAGGTTCCCAGAAAGACGTCGACTAAGACAGCACGTGGGACGAAGTACAACTGATTCGGCGCACATCCTTACAGTGTGTAGGGTATGTGTCAGAGGTAGCAGTAACACTATACCGCTGGCTCGCGAGGATGGTGGGCTCAACAATGACTGTCAGACCTGAAGTTGGGAACAACGCACATAAGATTGCCTCTATGAGACCCCGGTAGATGGCGACACTTCGTTACTGAATTTTTTTACCTGGCGGGACTGTCTTTGTCAACTACAGGCACGATATTATAACGCGATATAAGGCCTACTATCAGTCGCCCTGACTCAGAGGCTAGCACAAGTTACCTCTTGTGCGTGGTGTTTTACGTCCGATTTTTCGTTTGTTATCTGACAAAATGCAAATTTTCTAAATTCCGACCCATATAGCCATAGCTAAGCCTACACCACGCAGGTGTAATTTTTATAAAGCAAGTTGCCGACTAAACAGCCCCCATGCACATTAAATTACTTTAAGAGATTCAGAATCTCACAGGGGGGGGCAAGCATAGTCACTCATGCAACCATGTATCGGGGGTTCAGAAACTGAATGAAATACGAGCAGAAGAGACTCGAGGAGGTGGAGGAACACAAAAACAAACGTTATTGTGTTTGTAGACACATTTCCAATGCAAACACTGTCCACAATGGTATGCAATGGTATGCAATTGAAACCGAGAGATGACTTGACAAAAAGTAGGAGTATAATTTTATTTTAGTTGAAATAAAGATGTGCAGCATCAGTACATCAAGTTGAATGGTGAGTAGCGCCACTTGTGGGGAGTTTGGAAACTAGCAAGTTCCCGCTGACGCATGCAACAAGCAACTGTTAAGCAGGCCCGTCCTCGGGGGGGGGGGGGTTGGGAGGAGGGTCAAGGTTATACAATCAGCCTGGAATTTCTTGGGATAATTTCTGAAAACACAATTCTCTCAAAAAAGGGATTCTTTCTGCCGTACTCGATGTTCTTAAAAATAGGCGAGTCTTAAAATGTGTTTTTTAAACAACTCATAGCGCCGTACAAAATGTTCTAGAAAACAAGTGAGTCTTATGTTTTAAAAACAACATATGTTGTTAGTATTGATGTCAGCTGTCGTGACAGCAAATCATTTATTGATTACGTATCTGCGATAGAACAACAATACAATTAGAATACCCGAAAGGATTGCAACACAGAAAGTGCGCTTCGAATAGGGATTACAACGTTATTGACGGCAGTGACAAGTGTCAAGGCGTGGTGCTGCTTAAGACGCTCCTATGCAAACACAGCAACATCGACGCGCCCGTGGACAACACTTGTCCATCATGGTTCGATGCCTACTTTCTCCAGCAGAAAATATGCATTTTTGTAGTTGTAGGGCCTACCATGACTGAGATGCGTAACACGACCAATTCGAGTAATGTGGAGGATAGATGAAGTTATGCCTATCGTGGACAAAAACGCCCATAATATAGAGTGCCCGCCCGGGCGCCTTGCTCCACATAATTCGGTCAATTTAGGCCCTATAGTCGAGGTTAGGCAGTGGGAAACGTTTTTATTTTGATAAGAGCTACACGTTTTTATTTAAGGCGTCATTGTTTACTAATAAATTAATTTGAACTGGAATTGGAAGGGGAATAAGAAGGTAAAGGGGAAGTCACTGGCGGCTAGACGAGGCAGTGGGGTATCGAGGGTGGTTCTCGCAAAGGGGGAGGCCAAAGAGGGCCACGCTTAGTTACCCATTAATTTACGACCAATTCGAGTAATATGGAAGGCGTGTGTAAGATAGCATTTCGTATGCGTTTCAGCACACATTCGATATTTCTAGCACACACTGTGTGCTTGATGTAGTGTTCCTTTGAGACTTTGATCGCAGCTAAATAGGGACAAGTGCATTGTGTTGCGTTGACAGCCAATGGAACAAAATAGGCGGAGAAAGAGACGATCCAAGACAGATACAAATAAAACAAAGGATGCATTATATATACAGCTACTTGTTGACCTTACAGAATGCAGAATACTACCAAATAAGAAGTCACTGATTTCAACACAATTTCAGCTTCGATTATTTTGACTTTGCTATGAAAAGTTGATAGCGTTGAATTTGAAACATATTTAGTTTATGGCACTACGAACATATTTCTGTTCGGACCATGCAAACGACTGGAAGTTTCATATTGAGTTGTGACTAATTTATTAGGGAGTATATTAATTATTAATGACAATTAATATTTTTCGTCTTCCACTACCGCTTACGACTCCGTATTACATTATTAGTGCATGACATCGGGTGGTGTAGCCTTTGGTCGGGTCTATATTAGGTTTGCCACTTTGAGTGTTTTGCGTCTGTTAAATCCGTTGTTAAATCTGGGTAACAATTACAGCGCCGACGTTGAACGTAGGCGCCATTTTTGAGTGACCACTTCCTGCGCATGTGCGCAATAAAACAGTTTGAATCTGCATAGTTCGATGTCAATAACAGATTAGTAATATTATTTAAGCATACTATAAAGTGAAATGGAATGGAAAAAACCTGTGATGGACTCCCTAACTACAGATAATTACACTCTTTAAACACCAGCGCAACAAAATCTCCAGGCACATTCTGCTTAATGGATGGCGACTGCTTGACATACAGAAGAATGTTAGTTTCGGTGACCAGAATGTTCAACGTTCACCATCCAAGAATACAGCAGCCACAACTATTAAAATACTTTCTTTCCTTCAGTGTCTTTGGAAAAGGAAGTAATTTTAATATTAAACCCTGGATAGTCACTACTAATATCATCAGGGTTGTGTTCTCCATGTTTTCGTGTAGACCATTTCATGATTTTGAAATGAAAATTTTCAGACACCCTGTTTGGCTACCAGCAATGCACCAACTTGAAACATCCATCGAAAATAGTCTGTCAAACTACACATCAACGTGCGTGAGATAGGAGCAATTGACTTGATGAACAAATTGACGAACTAGCTGGAGATATGAGAGGAGCCATAACATTACTTATTATGTTGCAGTGATAACTAAAATTAAACACGTACTAACAACTATTAGTTTTGCAATTATCACCATTCAAATCAAACATCTCATACAACTCTATTTATTTATCTAGAAATTCCATAACACAACAACATACATTCTAAAATAGACAATAGGATATTCTTGTATATATGTTGGAATATACGTGTTTAGATAGTTCTACTGTTCAAAGATGCAACATGTAAAATATACAGTCTGCAACCAGTGCAAACCATGATTGCAGTGGTGTTTATTGAACACTGGGCAATTAACAGACAGCAGCCTGTTCACTTTTCTCTTATAAAAACGTGATTGTTGGTATCCGCAGAGTGCGCCAGCACAGACAGCTTGGTGGTAGGCATCCTCAGAAATGTGCAGTTGTTCTGTCCACTTCGATCAGATCGTCAACAACCTGAAAGCAAAGATGGCTTTGTATTACATAAATATTACACAGCTGTGTGCAATCGTGCGTGCGTGCGTGCGTGTGTAAAGATTGTTACCTAGGATGACATTACTATAGGACTATATTCTTGTATGCATGCCACTGATGTCATGCAATTTATGGCATGCATTATAGTAGTTTACACATTTAGAAATGTTAGCATTACAATGCTGCACTTATAACTATTATAAGTCAGACACCTACATAAACTCAATATCTCAGCTGCAAATAATGCAGGTACACAAAATGAAACACATTGCCTCCGAATTATGTGTAAAGGAAATGTACAACAATTTTCATTACTTACCTAAACGACTGTTTAGGTAAGTAATGAAACTGAACTCTGAATTTATTAGCATTTATAACATCTTGGTTGGTTAAAAGAAATATCCGTACAAAATGTATTACTATTTTAAAAATATTTGCTTTTTAAAATAAAAAAATGCATGATTTGGCGATAATTAATTAAAATATGCTAGTTTAGCATGTTGTATAGTATAACATATATATAATATATATATGCACAACAAACACATATATACGTGCATAGAGACTGCTCAACTGCATTAGCAAAATGCTCAATAAATCTTGTGAAGTTTCAAAGGTGAAAGTTTTGAAGGTGAAAGTTTCAAAGGTGAAATATTATGTTTTTCATTGGGTGATTTGTTGGTCTGGCAAATTCCTGTTTCGTAACATTTCCGACAATAAATACATCACAACAATGAAGGTCAAATCATGATGCATAACATAGTTAATTTAGAACATTATTTATAATGGTACAAAGTATAATTTCTTGTGTGTTTTCCGATGTCGGCCGACCTGTTCACAAGTGGTTCCAATCCTCTTGGCGAGGTCATTCCTCTCAGTGAAGCTCAGGTGTAGGTACTTCCACAGCAGGTCCCCGTCCAGGATGTTGCGGTGGGGATTAGCAAGGGACCGGGTCTCCACGTGCACCAGTCTGAAACAAACCACAACAATGGGTGAGGGGAACACATCATGCTTAAAACTCCATCCTCAACTCATTTAGCGTATCGCCAATCTAGTTCGTCGATGTCTAACTATGTAGTGTGGGAATAGTCTAAGTAACATCTGCACTCGATTTAATAAAAAATGCAATTTTTTTCAAATAATCGAAAGAATTGACTTGTTGTTAGATGTGGTAAGGCTTGAAACAGTGGATATCCAAAATGGTAAACGGATCAATGCCGATCATGGGCATAACTTCCATCCTTTCGCCAATCACATCACAAAGCTACAAAATTTCACCAAGGTTGAAATTTACAGTGTTTCCATTCTCACTGTAATTAATGTTTGACCAAACATTAAGTAATTTAATAGTTTGTCTGATGATTTCACAAAACTACATGTAAAAGTTGCACAAACGAGCTAGCATGCTGCAGTGGATACTAGGGAGGTTTGATTTTCGGCAAAATGAATTTGAAATGAAACTAGCAAAAAACCCAACTTAAGGAAGCACAGACAATAAGCATTACGTCCATAGAAATAAATATATAAATAAAAACAGTGCATTTAAAATTTATATTTGGTTGTTTTTTAACTGATAGGTTTTTATAATCATTTTAATAAAACATGTCTGCCAATCATTGTTGGATTGGGAACAATCCATGTTATCATGCTTAAATTGAATGTATGATTTTCATTGGTGAACTGAATGACTGTTTTATGGGACATCGTCACTGAGGTTAGGACAATGTGACACAGAATGTATTAGTATTTATTATATCTGGGTTATTTAAATAGTACCCATGCATAACGTGTTACAATTTTGATCTTTCATGTCTTAATATTTGAGAAAATACACAATTTGGTGCTGAAATTAAATATTCCAGTTTTACGACATATATAGAGATTGCTATACAGCAGTAAAAGGCAGACTGATCGATCTCCACCTTTGAAGGTAAAATATAGTGTCTGTCTCACCTGTAGTCCTTTGGGTTGAGACCAGCTGCATGAGGAATGTGTGTATTCAGTGCGTTCTGTACCATCAGCAGTCGCCGGTACATCTTCTCTGTCACCGGCAAGAGGAAGCCAATGCTGCCATCTAGCGACGCTGAAATACAAAAACAAAGGTTACAATGCACAGTTGGAAATGCACTTTATGCCGGGACATGGATATAACACAATTTTTTTTTGGTAATTATTAGTTATTAATTTAATTCATTTTAATTAACTGTATTATTCTAATTATTAATTAATTCCAGTCCTTTTAATTAACTGTTTTATACTATTTATTATTTCCAATAATTTTAATATTATCCTATTTATTTATTAATCTCAGTTATTATAATTAATAACCATGTAATAATGTTATTTGTTTTTACTTTAGTACAGCATCACAGAATATCAATGATTAAATGTCATTTCTTGGGTACTGTAATTGTAATCAAGATTTTCAAACACTTAGTGGTGTCAATGACTAGAATTGCTAACATTATGTTGTCTGTAACAATAACATACACTAGGTGGCACTACACACTCATTACTAGCAGATAGGTGGCGCTGTGCTGGTCACATCAGTGCTTCTCAATGCCTCATCCTATCCATGAATTCAACTGATTCTGAGCTCATAACTTAATAGTTTCACAGTTTGTTTTAAATATCAATCGCTACTGACAGAAATGGAATATTAACAATTTGTGTAAGTAAACTGTAAGTAAAAGTAAACTGACACCAACAAGGGCAAATAAACTATTTGTCACTGATAGTATTTTGGTGGATTCCCTGGTGGCATCTCTGACCACTGACCTTGCAAGAAACGCAAGAAACTTCCAAATTTCCACAATTATTAGGAAAATGTAGGAAATTAATGAAGATATAGGAAAATATAGGAATTGCGATTAAAATATAGGAAAACAAAGGAATGCTGGGCACCCTGCACTTACCAAAGTATGTGACATGTCGCTTCTCAATGGCACCAGTCGCCCGTTTTTCTGTTGATGGATCGGACAACTTACAACGCACACGGAAGAAAGTCGTCACATGACTGCTGGTATTTATGTCGGCTCTTCTCAGTAACCGCGTACCTCCGTGGCTTTCCCGAACTGCAGAAAATCATTTCGGAAAATACAATACAGCCAGTTGCTGGACCAAAGCTAGAGTAAGTCAACCACGATATGAACTGCAGTAGCAGGCATTTGTCACTACCTTATTTATGTCAAGAAATCACAGTGGAATGTTTTTGCTTATTTGGATGCACATACATATATTGATTTCATGTTGCTCTATATGCAGTATATTAACAAAATACACACATTAAAATATCAACTTAGTTCTGGCAATGCAAGTAGAGTTCAGAGTAAATGGCCATCAGAATGGAAATGAAGCCAAAGAACAATGTAACGTGTGCATGCCTTCGGGCTGATGTGTAAATCAACATAACATAACATAAGTGTGTATACCTTCAGGCTGATGTGTAAATCAACATAACATAACATAAGTGTGTATACCTTCAGGCTGATATGTGTAAATCAACATAACATAAGTGTGCATACCTTCAGGCTGATATGTGTAAATCAACATAACATAAGTGTGTATACCTTCAGGCTGATATGTATAAATCAACATAACATAAGTGTGTATACCTTCAAGCTGATGTTTAAATCAACATAACATAACCTTCAGGCTGATACGTGTAAATCAACATAACATAACATAAGTGTGTATACCTTCAGGCTGCTATGTGTAAATCAACATAACATAGCATAAGTATGCATACCTTCAGGCTGATATGAGTAAATCAACATAACATAACATAAGTGTGCATACTATCAGTATGATATGAGTAAATCAACATAACATAACATAAGTGTACATACCTTCAGGTTGATATGTGTAAATCAACATAACATAACATAAGTGTGCATACCTTCAGGTTGATATGTGTAAATCAACATAACATAACATAAGTGTGCATACCTTCAGGCTGATACATGTAAATCAACATAACATGCATAAATGTGTATACCTTCAGGCTGATACATGTAAATCAACATTACATAACATAAGTGTGCATACCTTCAGGCTGATACATGTGAATCAACATAACATAACATAAATGTGTATACCTTCAGGCTGATACGTGTAAATCAACATAACATAAGTGTGCATACCTTCAGGCTGATATGTGTAAATCAACAAGTTGCGTAGTCTGTCCGACACTACAGAGAAGACACCATACAAATTAGTTCAGTATTTATTTGTTAACACAATAATTAATCTCTTTGAATAAATAAATCACTCATGAACCATGTATTGTTTAACATAATGATAATAAAAAATTATTTGAACAAATGAATAATCATCTTTACTGTATTGATATATTGGTAAGTCAACCAGCAGTCTTAGGAATACAGTTCTTAATTTTCCTTAGTAGCTTCCTATTTATTTGTAAGGGATGGTGTCAGAAATTTGCAAAGTCCAAAAACCGTATATAATATTTAGTATTGGTTCACACTACTCCCCCATCACCCAATATGTGTGTGGGACATCAGATAATATACGCATATTCACTAAGCATGCAATAAGATGTGTGACCACCCCTAAATCCCACAGAGAAAATGACCAAGCTTGGTGGTGTTTTGGAGTATTTTGATGAGAAGCTTACCAAGGAAGCAGAGGTGGTTGTTGTCGACCATGAAGGCGCAACTGTAGACCTCAAGAGCTCGCACGTCCTGTAGCATACAACATGTACCATCTATCACAGTACGTAAACAGTGCTTTACAGGGTTATGTTATCTGTATCACTATGACGAGCACTTTCTTGTAGTATTATTACGTGGTCATCTTTACATATATTTTACAGCTGAAACCCTGCTGCTGGTGATTTTCTAATGAATCTTTGGTTTCAGATAGCAGAGAGTATTTTGCTTGGGCAGAAAATTCACAATTATGTGCAACTGGTTATATATAACATGGTGTTGCGAATTTAACTTGGCATTTATGTTGTAAAATGGTTCTAAAATGTTGTCACATGCAAGAATTCATTCATACTGTCTGTAGACGTACCCGGCTGACAAGAGAGAGAACCTTCATGTCCTGTTGGTACCGCAGCACTGAGATGCTCTTACAGAGGTCAGCAACTAGTATCAGGTTCTTGATGGTGATGATAGAATGGATATAGATCTGAGTGTCGATAAAGGCAACACCACTGAGGTCTTCGTTCTTCAGCTGCCAGATGTAGATCTACACACACAGTCAGCCACACGTGAACACAACAGCACCACTATTATTATATTTATGATATCAAATAATAATTTTGTTTATATTTTACAGAACATGTTATCTTGTTATATATGTATGTCATTACTAAGTTTGTTTCAGTCACGTATCTTGTTTAGAAATATATGTAAATATGGACTACCAGTATGTGACAAAGCATCTCCAGTTTCTTTCATGTCAGTAATCTTTCATGCCAATTTGTCAAGTCAGTCTTCAGTTAGGCAAATCATCACTATCTCAGCTGGCAGTCTGATTAATTGTTGCCTGTTGCAAAGTTCAATCAAAACACTATCCAAATATGCAAAAAAAGGGACGTTTACAGAAAAGAGCTTTATTTTGCAGTAGTTACTCACATGTCTTTATTTTGTTATGCATCCCTGGCCGAGCCAGTTACTGACATGACCCACCTTTTGACCAATAGCGGTAACCAGGAAGCCATGAACATGGTCGAGTGCTGTAATGGGTCCCTTTTGTTCCTTGTCGTATTCAACCTGAAATAATCATAACTTTTGTTTATAAAGCGCAATATATCCGGAATATAAATTCTATTCTGTGCATAAAACGAAGGGCAAAGCCAGCAGCCACTCGTTCGTCTATTGTTTATTGACTAAACCATCAGAGCAATTATAAAGTAGGTTTGACAAACACGAGGAGTACATCACACAAAATAAGCGTTAGGAAATAGATTGGGGCGGTGACTGTAGCGAAACACCCCCAAAAGACAGGCCGATTTCCCCTTGGTGACAGAAAATCGAGGTCCATGACCGACCGCCTTATATACGAAACTGCAGGACACATAATAAACGAGGCACAACTGTATATTAAATGTTAATAAACAATGTAATAAAACAAAAATAAGAAATTCAAAACTGGTCATGTATAAAGCATTATGAAATGAAGAGAACCTCATCTGATACAAAGGTCCACATAACACGGACACTGTTGGCAAAACAATAACAAACCAACAGGGCTCATATAAAGAGACGATATTCCTACTTAGGGATAATCTAATAGGTCATTAAACCCCCCTCCCTCACCAGTGACAATGCTGTCCAAATGTGTTGTCTGATTCATCAATTGTGGAAACATATCAACATTGATGGAAATTAAAATTTTTTTAAGAGGACAGGAATAAATGGATGCACGGTGTAACTGGATTTTTATCCCCAAAAATGTGACAAATGAATGTTAGGTCACTTACCAATCATTGAGATTTTTTATTTTCCCATAAACCTTTCATCCATATTACAAATGTGACAAAGTGATAATCAATCTAAGCTTATCCACAGGTTGATGGGTGCTGGTACACAAATGTCATGTGACGTTTTAATTAATTCTTCAGCTTGTGCATGTAACAGTGTGATACCAGTTTTTATTGCACTTTATTACACACATTCAGGGACGGAACACGAGTTAAACAAGAGGTGTAATTAAGTCTTCATCCACCTACCTTCATCTTGTTCTTGGTGAGAGGCTGGCCAGGCTCAGGGACAACTTCAATGATGTCAAAGATAATAATCTGCAGGTAAAGAGGTGACATACATATTGTATCAAATATACACCAAATACAGCTACCCTAAAATACTTGTACACTGAACAGTGTGCAACATAAAGTTGAAAATATTAAGGCCCAACCAGCAGTTCAAGCTTTCACAGCACCTCAAATCCAGTTATTGGGGATAGCTTTACTACTGCAATAGCCATATTACCATTGCAGTACTATTGCGATAGTTTTATAACTATTGTGATAGTATTGGAATAACGAATACCCAGGAAGACAGTCACAAACCATAATTGATGAGTGGTGATATCACAAGGCCTTGGAGGCCGTTTATTCAAAATCCACGAGTGACTCTGGTCAACGATAGCCAGCTATCATTACTATTGATAATTCTGTGTACTGGACATAACTATTGATAGTTAAATTTTTTATCGATAGTACTGCAACGTCACATCGACTGATGTGATGCATCGATAGTAACTGGAGGTATCATTACACCCCTAGTAAGTGAGGAGATGGGATACTCACCCTCCCCCGCGAGGTCACATCCTCGTTGTAATTGCAGCTGGTTCCCACGGCGATGAACCCCTTGAGTCCACTGACTGTGCCCTCAGACGTCAGGTTAACATTCTTCACACAGCTTACATGCTCAAAGTCGTCCAACTCAAACCTGGGGTGGAGGCGGGACGCACATACAATGTCAGGTCCTTAAAGGACCTTCCTCAGTCACATATTTTCACTCATCTCGTTTCTGCATCATTTCATGAAAAAAAAACCTATCCAGTATCCACCTGTTTGTACAAATCTATTAGTTTTGGTGAAATCATCAGATAAACTAGTAGAATATTGTTGACCAGATCCGGTCAAAATTTGGCTAAAAATATAAGATGATTCAGATATATATACTATAACAAGGCTATTCACACTTTTGCAAGTTGCCCGATCTAACGATTAAAATAAATTCTTTCAATGATTTAAACAAAACTACACTTTTATTAAACCATCTGTGCATATTACTTAAACTATTCAACAGGCAACAGGCTAAATCAACTGAAGGAGTTTCAAGCCAGCGAACTACATCATAAAGCAGATGCTATTGACAATCAAGACAATTTCAATGAGGCAAAACTGCACTTAAATTTATTAATGCCATGTTGCAACACTGGCACCATATTAAAATATATTCATATCGGTTACTTGGACATTTTAATTGATAATTATTTTCTACTGGCTACAGATTAAAACTAACTTTGCCGGTACTTGATGAAATCAGAATTTGCTGACTTGACTATGATTCAAAACGTACATATTATGTGGAGCCACGTACATAACAATGGGAAATATGTGGTGCCATGTGGTGCTATGTACATAACAATGGGAAAGATGTGGTGCCACGTGGTGCTATGTACATAACAATGGGAAAGAAGGCATGACAGCACCACAATGAAAAAGCTGAAAATTTCACATGTACAAAAAACTAATTCAACCTTTCTTTAATAATTTCAGTGTGCAAATGTTGGCCTAACATTATTTTTTTGGATATATAGGAATTCAGAAGTAAAAACATAGGAATATAAAAAATATATATAGAGCAGTATCTCAGGTGGTGCCATCTACCTAGATATTAGGTGGAGCCACGTACATAACAATGGGAAAGATGTGGTGCCATACTTTGTTATGTACATAACAATGGGAAAGATGTGGTGCCATGTGGTGCTATGTACATAACAATGGGAAAGATGTGGTGCCATGTGGTGCTATGTACATAACAATGGGAAAGATGTGGTGCCACGTGGTGCTATGTACATAACAATGGGAAAGAAGGCATGACAGCACCACAATGAAAAAGATGTACAGAAAACTAATTTAATCTTTCTTTCCTAATTTCATTGTGCCAATGTCGGCATAACATTTATTTATTGGATATATAGGAATTCAGATGTAAAAACATAGTAATATTTAGCGGTATTGTTATGTACAATTAAAATATAGGAAATATAGGTGGGCACTCTGTAATTTATCTTTTCAAGATCAGTCGAATGTTTCCAAGACAAAACAGGTGAAAGAACAGACCTTGTGTTTGGCACAGGTTCCCAACTGACGGGAGAGAACAGCTGGATGCTGAACTTGTCGATGGTTGGGTAGATGTATCGTTCGTCTGTAGCAGACAATACACAACGCTGTCAATCAGTCATCTGACACATGTCTGTCAAAGCTAAATGTTGGATTATCACAGTGCAATTTCATATTTATTTAAATAAATTCAAAGCTATTCCAGATATTGACTAAATATTTTTTTCTATTCCTACATTAATAAAAAAGTTGTTGGAAACTGATGGTGTAAGAGAATTTTTTTGACCTTGTGAAAATATCTTTCAAAGTAAAGTATATGTGCATATGTAAAATGTTGTGGCATATGAGGGAATTTAATCTGCCAAGACACTGAAGTTTCAAACTGACCACAACAACAGTAACAAAACAGGATAATTGTCAGGGTGCAAACAAATGATTAACCACAGATTTGTATTCAGCAGTCTCCATACAATTTTGAAATACAGAGATAATCGTCTCCAGCACAGCACATATAGACAGACTTCTGAGAGATCCCGTTTGCAGGATGGTTTTTTGCAAGTCAGATCAAAAGAACATAACAGACAGATAAAACTGGCGATTACACAGTAAGGTAGCTGGGGTGGCTATTCTATGCTTGTTTTTAACCGAGTAGTTTCAGTACCAGTAAATCAACCATTTCTTCACAAATCGTAGTTGAAATACTAAATAATACTCCAGATTAATAAAACTCAAGAGTTTTTCATTTATGTGGTGATATTTTGTAATTTTTAAAACATTTTTGTTAACAAATAAAATACCCATAAAATGCCATCTTATAATTTTGAGAGAACCCTCAAACAAATAAATGACATACATATAAGTATGACAGTGTCAGTGATGATCCCACAAGTTACTTTGGTTAACATAAATGGATTCTGAATTCTGAATGACAGCCAAAAGTTACAAACATTTTGAGACAACCCCCTCTACCATTCGTTCCAGAATCCCATGTGATTTTGCTCACAAATCCGTTAATTTCATATGCCACATTTCAGCGTTGTAAGTGTTGTAGCTTTTATAAAACACTGAATTAGGTAACGTTTCCTGGTTGTTAGCGATAACAGAAATGTCAATGTATTGTGCTTAAAATATGACGCTTTTCATTGGTGTTTTGCATGTCATTGACAAAACGTCATTTCTAATATTGACATGTCCCCTTAATTTTGTCACCACAAAGCCCTTGAACCTGCATTTGTATCATATTGTCATCTATCAAGATCAGATTACACCAGTCCAGTGTTGGGGCACAAGATCATTTGATTGGACCATTATCCAGTGGGGTCATGGGTCACAGCTACCAGCGTCAATGACGTAATAAACTAACTTAATCACAAATTAAGAACAAGTTAACTGAGGTCAGCATCGTACTGCATTGTACTTGAATCACAGTAACCAGACGATGTGTTCCACATTCATGACGAACAAATTTACGTTGGTTCTAAGTGCGTACCGACTCGAAGCACACGTAGTCGTTACTATGGAAACATCATCAGTGCTTCCAAGTCAGGGGGATTTCCTAAAGGACTGATTTTTAAAGGGTAGATTAGCGAAATACAACATTAGTTATTTGTGGTGTCGACAACATTAGTGCTGGGTGATTATTTGTGGTGTCGACGTTCAGTTCAATATTTCTGAGCATGATATGAGGATAAAAATGAAAACATCAACTGACAAGTTAGCCACCCCAGCAACCTTAATACAAAAGCCAAGAGAAGATTACTGATATAAAACTATTATTACAAAAGCTAAGAGACTACATCTTCCAAGCACTTCAAAGTCTTTCTCATCTTTCTCTCATATATAAAACTGTTATTACAAAAGCTAACAGACTACCTCTTTCAAGCACTTCAAAAGTCTTTCTCATCTTTCTCTCATATATAAAACTGTTATTACAAAAGCTAACAGACTACCTCTTTCAAGCACTTCAAAGTCTTTCTCATCTTTCTCTCATATATAAAACTGTTATTACAAAAGCTAACAGACTACCTCTTTCAAGCACTTCAAAGTCTTTCTCATCTTTCTCTCATATATAAAACTGTTATTACAAAAGCTAACAGACTACCTCTTTCAAGCACTTCAAAGTCTTTCTCATCTTTCTCTCATATATAAAACTGTTATTACAAAAGCTAACAGACTACCTCTTTCAAGCACTTCAAAGTCTTTCTCATCTTTCTCTCATATATAAAACTGTTATTACAAAAGCTAACAGACTACCTCTTTCAAGCACTTCAAAGTCTTTTTCATCTTTCTCTCATATATAAAACTGTTATTACAAAAGCTAACAGACTACCTCTTTCAAGCACTTCAAAGTCTTTCTCATCTTTCTCTCATATATAAAACTGTTATTACAAAAGCTAACAGACTACCTCTTTCAAGCACTTCAAAGTCTTTCTCCCCTTCCACTGCGACCTTCACAAACTTGTTACACGGCTCAGCGACACTTGTGACTACAGCGTACGTCTGCAATGTACACAGTAAAGGTGGGTTAACACATCACTAGCCATAGCATAATTAAAAATACATGTATCAAGATTACCTAAGATAATTTTCTTGACAAAGGAAATAATTCTTTCTTGTTAGTTTCATCATTATTTCCTTAGACCTCAACAAAATATTTTACCTTCACAAAAACATTAATTTTAAATAACTCGCTAATATAATAATAACAAAGCTTATTTTGCACCTGTACCCTTGGAAACCAAGCTCAGAGGCACATCTAAACAACAAGGTTAATCAATTTCAAAATCGGTTAGTAACATTAAGTCGTCAACACATGGATGGATATGCCTGGGCGCTAAGGAGGATGGTTAAAAAGATGATTCGTCAATTGATGGCGAAATTGTGTAATGTTTTCCACTGATCTAACCCTAACAGGGAGTGAATTCCATAAAGTTGATGTGGCAAACGACAAAGCCCTTGTTTAATTTAAACATCTGAATCCATTTTTCCGAGTTTTTGGCACTCTCCTTTGATCTGTGTGGACCCCGTTCCAAATGGCATGGCTCTCACTTCATGTAACAGGAGAAAACATCTTATCTTTATCTGTGAACACCACAACAGACCACTGACCTTGCTCTCAGGGTGGTAGACCACAAAGTGTGGACTTGATCGCAGCGGCACCTTCCGCACAGACCAGTGGGCGTCGTACGACAGATGTGTCGGCAGCACGCAAATACGCATCTCTCCCTGGCAACAGATGCTCCATCAGTGGCTCACAGACTCGATATTCTTCACAGTACAACACACTTGCATGCATGCACACAACCACATGTGAGGAAAGTGAATAACAGCTACTATTGGGACAACTTACACAAACGTGTATAATAATAATATAATGCAGAATCATGATGGAAAATTTTTAAAAATGAAATCAACTGTAAATTGTTAGAAGTAACGATCATTACTTCATTATTTTATACAAATTTGATGAACATTTTCACGAATGTAAATTGAAAACAGAAATTTATGATCATTCGAAATCAACCCTTACCCTACTTTTGAATCCTTCCCCATGGTTTAAATTACTGCATACCTGTATACAAATTTGACAACAGTCTATTGTCAATGCAGCCATGTACCTTACCTGTCGGTTGAAGTAGAGGAACCCCTTGGGGCAATTGACATTGTGGAAGGGCGTCATGCAAGTGATCATCCCATCTATGGCCATGGGGTGGATACGCAGTATACCCCGTGCTGTCATGAAGAGCCAGTGGGGGTATGGGCCACATATGAACACCTGCGTGGACAGGTGAAAGAGAGGGCTGGTAGACTCGCTAACAGTCAAGGAGGTCTTTGAAACAACACTTGATCTATTACTTGACAAATATATCTAGCTCATAACGAAACAACCTCATTAAACAAGTTGATTAAATTAATAGCTGTTTTTCCTCACTGGTTCCTTTATACAGGGGTGAGGCTAGTTCACATACTGCTGTACGGCTGTTATATCTTTCCACTTCTCCTTATTGGCAGCCTTCTCCCTCCACGTCTCACCCTCCTCTGCCTTTGTTACATACCTCTTTACTCAGCCTCACATCTCAGTTGTGATCTGGCCCTTTTCCTATGGCCTGGCTGTTTCATCGCCTCTACTTTCTAACATTGTTGACCCTCCTCCATCAAATTTAAAACAATTTCTATTCAGACTTACTGTCTCTAACTCACCCCAGAATATCCACATATGTCGTTGAAAGGCCGCAGCCAGTTGACGCAGTCCGCTTTCTCCGCCCCCGTCTCCCCCGTCTCCGAAGCCTTCTTTTTCATTTTGGCTGGCCGCCTCTCCTTCAGAATGAGGCCATGCTCCAGTTTCTTGAAGCGCAGTTTCAGGCGCTTGTCAGTCGGTGACGCACAGTAGGGGAATGCTTCGTATATGAGAAGTTCATCTTCTAGTCGTGCCTGTGAAATCATGGGGAAACATGACAGTGTGCGTGTGACAGAATCTTACCAAGATCAATTCGCTCTGTCAACAGTGTCACTGACCATACAGCAGAAGCGGATATATCAGTTATTTTATTTTATTTATGGTCTTCATATCTGCCCTTGCAGTATGCATTTGGTGCTAGGTGCGTTAGTTTACATCAAAGTAACAATATCCGAATAACTCAAGCCATTTTCTACATTTTGGCCAAAGCTAGTGTTGATCCGATTAATCGATTTTGTTGATGATTGGTTAGTTCATGCTTCTGATCAATTAATGCTGAATTTCGCCAACTCAAGTGTTCACCCATTCAATCTGGACGCGCCAGAAATCTTGTGGCGCCACAACTGGATAATCGAGGCTAATTACGGTGTCAAAAAAGTCAGGCGGTGTTAAAGAAGCTGACCAACTATTTTGATTATTCCACGTAGTATCAACAGAAAGCCTTGTGGTTGGCATATACACCTAAATTGACATCACTTAATTTATTAAGTTATTTAATTCAGCAAATGATACTCGCAAATTGAATTGAAACACCAGTATCACTGAATAAGGTTATTATACTAGTTCAGACAGTTAAAATGATCTTGCAGGCTTTTTGAGGTGAATATTCAGCAAGTTGTCGACGTGATTTTGTGCAAAATAAAACACATTTGTATAATTTTCTCTTTATTTTTCAGCTAAAATGCATAGCTACATCTTTCCTATTGGACATAGAGGCATGCAACAAGTCAGTAATGATCGGGTGGCATGATTAAATTGGGTTTATTTTATTCCAACAATGACTGCTCACTAACCTATCACATAATCGATCAACGATCAATTTGGCCAAACTGATGATCGATTACCAGGTACCAATTCCCAATACTAGCCACATCAGACTTCGTCATGATCTTGCAAACCACATATCAAATAATTCATGCAGGTATAATGTCACTACGCAAAAATTCTCTGCAATATAATCTTGACAAAAGTTTACATAGCACATATATCTGTCATTCAACAACAATCCTAATTCTTGTTTTTTACAGTGAATACAGGAACTCTTCCTGTTTTATGTTATTAATGTATTTCAGCTAACTTAGTTACCAGCTGGAAAATGCAACAGAGTTTCTAGCTAGTGGCTAAGATGTCAGAATAAATTAAACTAATTTCTCAGAACCACTGGGGACCTCATAATTTCATAAATTATTGTAAAATGGCTATAGTAATTTCATTCAGTTGTAAGCACAACCTCCAAAAATGCCGGCTGAAGCAAAAATGAAATGCAAGATTTAAAAACAAAACACATTTGCCTCACCATGAGATGTGGCCGGCTCTTCTTGTTACCGAGTCCAACGAGCAGCAGCTCCTTCACTGACGCCATCTGTTGGATTTTGTCGCTGCTGCCAGATGTTGATCTTGAAAAAAAAAGTAATAAAAATATATTAAAAAAAAATTAGATACTGCAAGCATAAGATCTCTTCTACTATGTCCATCTGATAAGGTGGGTTTGTATCCACATTAAAATAAAAATAGGAGGGTGAGGGTTGAACCTTTGATGTTCTGGTGATGATGCAAGCATTGCGTTATGATTCTGGGTAGGTGTTGTGTAGGTGGTTGTGTAAACAAGTTCAATGGGCTGACCCCAGGGTTTACCAGCAGCGTGAACAAAATGTGATGCATGTCAATTGCCTTAGGAAGAGAAAACTATTTAACAAACCGCTTTAATACAATTAAACAACTTAAATGACAATTGACAATTAAAATATGGTGTCAAAATAAGATTACTCCACATTTTTATTCAAACAGATTACTACTAGCAAAGATAACTTGGTAGTTTGTGAATGTTATGATAACAATATTTAAACAATTTCAGGACACACAACGTTATCACAGAAACAGCTACTTGGTACTTGGTGCTGCCAGTCAATATCTTGATGGCTTCTTGGAATCCAACTCTAAAATTGCGACGTAATACTGGCAGTTACAGTCTAGCAACTAGCAACGGTTTACGAAACTTGGGACCATCGTAGAAAAAAACACATGACGTTATGAACAATTGTATGTAATTGTTCATATAGCATTATGAACAGTTGTAAGCAATAACTACAAAGGGTAATTCGACTGTTTGTAGACAGGATAACAGTAGGGTGAATTTAGAAAAATAAAGTGTCTCCTTCCTGAGGTAGTAGACGAAACCCTGAGAGTTTGGTGCTTGAGAAGCAAAGTGTCTAGGAGGAATACCATAACATATATACATACATACTCTAGCTAGATTATAGCAGGATTAAGCACTGACCCAGTGTCGAGGGTCTGGACGCTGTCCACTAGCACCTTGTGACCAACAGGGAAGTTCTTGACTAGAAAACAAAGCTGGAATTCCTGCTCCTGCACACTGTACACCTGAAACCCCAGCCAGAACGTGACAAGCGCTATATCTAGTTTCCATATGGGTGATAAAACTGTAACTTCTCTTAATTGGGTTACATTAAGAATTCAGCTAACAGTAACTTTTTGCACTAAAACATACAAGTTAGGAGATCAAACAATTTCTGTCAATCAAAATAACTCATGGCAAAACAGTTGGTGGGTATAATAATAACAGACATTTCTGTATGTGTTGGTGTTGCAGTGTTTGCGTTAAGCAGTTAAACAGTTTGAGTAGTTTTATCCACAGATTAAGAAAAAGGCAAATTGTATACTTGGTAATATATTGACATCTTTGCCATTAATGCTATGTAGACTTGGTGGATGCTCTATTATTACAATTACCTTGATTTTTATATAGCCATGAAAAAATATCAAGAAGAGGAAAACCCATTATTGAGTCACATGATAATGATGAAAGAACATAAGACGTACCTCAAGCATTCCGTTGGCATGAGCAAAAACTGCCCAGAATGTGGGGGTCACTTCCTCCAATTTCCCTGAACTGAAAATCAACATGCAAATTAGACAATTTACATACATCATTGAAAACAATACACTCATGATAAATTGTGTTATAGTCAGTTTTGTGTGGCAGTTATAACAGAAACACATTCATATTAACCCTCTATACTCTATACTATACTTGAAAGAGGAGACATTGATACTGATCCTCTGCATTTGTTTGAAAGAGGAGACACATTCATATTAATTCTATGCATTTACTTGAAAGAGACATATTCATATTAATTTTATGCATTTATTTGAAAGAAGAGACATATTTGTATTAACCCTTTGCATTGGTTCGAAACACCAGATACATTCATAATAACCCTTTCCACCGGTTTGAAAGAGGAGACACATTCATATTAATCCTCTGTATCTGCATCCAGCTCACCTTTCACTTGACTCGCTGGCTTTCTCCTTCTGTTCAGGTTTCTTTGACATGCCCGAGTCACCGTACAGCAACTCGTCTTCATCGTCCACCGAACTGTTCAGACAGATTTTTCGATTTCACCAGTAATACAAACGGGCTTAGTTGGCATCTCTTGTTGGCATCACGTTTGCATTTACGGTTTTTAAACAATATTGTTTTATTGCACGATGCATCCAAATATAACTCTTACTTTTTAGACAGACTGAAAACCGTCTACTAAGAAAGTGAAACTTGGTCAATGGACATTGACGAAAGTGAAACCTGGTCAATGGACATTGATGAAAGTGAAACCTGGTCAATGGACATTGATGAAAGTGAAACCTGGTCAATGGACAATGATGACAGTGAAACCTGGTCAATGGACATTGATGAAAGTGAAACCTGGTCAATGGACATTGACGAAAGAGCTCAGCCAAGTAAGACGCTGACACCTGGCCAGTGACTTGTAAATGGTTTATAAACGTCATAAATGGTGCAACAGATCGTGTCCGATGGGTATGCCTGGTGATGACCATTTGTTATCTCCCAGTATCTTAAATTTATTTTATAATCATACTCTAGTTTCGAGAACACATCATAAAGATGACAAATACACTCGTATTTGAGAAAATGTTTGGGAGAAATTTTTTTTTACGAAAATAAAATATTGGGTCGGTAAATCCGTAAACCAACTAATAAAAATAAAAGCCTAAAAGTGAAATTCTGACACGGTTCAATGTTTTGTTGATTTATTGCTAAAATACAGCCAATAAGATGTCCATTGCTGTCCTACCTGAGCGTTGTCTCAAGGGCTGCAGCTGGTGGAGCTGTAGTGCTCTCACACACTGTGGCTGTTGGCTCTGTGTTCTCTAGTGCCACCGTAGAGAACAGACTGCTCATGTCCTTGTACACGCAGAAGGTCGACACTCGACTCTATAAGTCAACCACACAATATCAGTGCACCCATCCTCTTTTGGTTTAAGATTTATAGGAAATATAAGAAATCAGATATAAAAATATAAGAATAATATAGGAATACGTAAATAAAACAGAGGAATAATACAGGAATATTTTAACAAAATATAGGAATATTATTATTTAGCATTATTTCAGGTGGCACCATCTCATGACCCGAGTAAATGCAAATTAACAACTGCTGACTTTCAACATTACACCATGACATTTGCTGATGTTATTATGGTATGGTGTGACTCACACTGTGACTCACACTCTGTGACTCTCACTGTGACTCACACTATGACTC
Organism: Lamellibrachia satsuma; assembly: GCA_033239005.1. Classification (NCBI taxonomy): domain Eukaryota; kingdom Metazoa; phylum Annelida; class Polychaeta; order Sabellida; family Siboglinidae; genus Lamellibrachia; species Lamellibrachia satsuma. The sequence continues at coordinate 235,699 of BSQZ01000036.1, forward strand.
ACACGCTGTGACTCACACTATAACTCACATGCTGTGACTCACAGTATAACTCACACCCTGTGACTCACCCTGTGACTCACTATAACTCACATCCTGTGACTCACACTATAACTCAAATGCTGTGACTCACACTATAACTCACACCCTGTGACTCACACTATAACTCACACCATGTGACTCACACCCTGTAACTCACCCAGTGACTCATACCCTGTGACTCACACCCTACCACAACCAGACCCCCATCCACAGGTTGTCTTCAACAAAAATGTAGGAAAATGTCCATGAGTTACCTGTGACGAGAGCTGTGGACGGGTGACAATCAAGCGGGGACTTTCAACGAAGAGGTCCGTCTTGAGCGTCACCAGCATAATGACACCCTCTCGACTCTTGATCAGTATGTAGGGATCAGCGGCGGAACAGGAAACAATTGGAGAGCCGACGTCTATGGGGATATGCTGCAGCTGGGTCACTGTCCGATGGCAAGTATGGTCAGAACATGAATACGTCATTGACACATCTAATCTATGAAGCCATTAAGTTATTGGGCAGAAACCTTACACAAATTTTTTAACCAGTATGGTGCATGCGATAATGGCATTATGTGAGAAACAAATGAATAGGTTTTTAACTAACGGATACCAGCATTAATTCCTAGCACGCTCCTTTCTATTTTAATGCTGAGAGATCCTTGAAATGTCTAACATTCTATCACCTCATTGCATTGAATTTAAAGTGGACATGGACACATGCACATAGAGAAACTATTCTTCTTATTTTGTGTGGATAGTTTGCACAGCTGTATTTTGAGGTTGTTGATCTCCTCAGTGCTTTAGTGGAAGCTGAGTGGACCTCAGAGATTCCTCCGCTGGAGGCAAACATGCAGCAGTGGGTGACGATGTGGTCAACAGAAGAGCATGTATTGACAAGATTGTATGGTTCATATATCTAGAGGACAGAGATTTGAATTCTTTTTTGTTGTATGAAGCGAGGGCAAGTAAATTCACCCCACGCTGCTCTTGCTGTACTCAGGGGAATATAAATATTCATCTACTTGCACCGAGGATGTTGGTTTTAAGTGCAGGACCAAGTGGGATTATACCCATAAGGTATGTAACTTTAATGAAACTGCTGTGGTTCTAGAGCCTGTTACCTCCATCGAGCAGCCTGACTCCCATTGTCGAAACCTGGATGATATACTTGTTGTTGCCAATGTTGCCAGCATACACGGTGGGACCCTGTGTACTGAAGCCACTGTGATCCAACTCCATGATCTCCTGGCCGGTCTTTAGGATCTACAGTAACACGTTCACATCAACAGCAGATCTCAATTCTACGATTCTAGAATCTTACCAAGATCAAATCTCTCAAGGATGATTTCAAAACATTGATGAACGAGTCAACTCTACATGAAATAGGTTCTCTGGGGGTGGTGGGGGGGGTGGGGAGGTTAGCCAGTGTTTCATTTAGCATCAACATTGATATATTCTCTGTGATTACTACTTGACAGAGGCAAAATTTATCTATGAATAAAACTGATTTAGATGTAATTGTTATAAAAGTGAACCTTACTGATAGTAAACATACACAGCTATCGAAATACAGCAGTAACTCACTTCGAGTATTTCTGTCAAAAAGCCACTTCACCTGCCATATCTGGCCTTAAGTCTAACTGATGTGGCTTCAGTAACCTACCATGCTGGAGTCCTCGCGACTTAAGATCAACAGTGCGTGACTGTCTTCATCAGCCTCATCTTCTTTTACTTCTGCTGCTGCAGCTGCGTCCTGCAACAAGCATCTCTAAAACTCACCATGGCACATACATCACATCATCAGTGCGCCCATCCACTTTTGGTGTAAGGCTTATAGGAACTATTGGAATTCAGAAGTAAACATATAGGAATATCATAGGAATATTTTAACAAAATATAGCATTATTACTACTGAGTTAGCGCAAATTAGCAAATGCCGATTTTCATCATCACATCAAGGAATTCGATGTTTCACCGACCATATCATGGTATGATGTAATGCCACAATGGTCATGGATATGTACATTTCTACTGCAAAAATATTTTTGTAATGATGAATTGCTAGAAACTTTAAAAAATCTCCAAATTATTAGGAAAATATTGGAATTTGTTTGAAAATACAGGAATATATAGGAATTGCAATTACAACATAGCAAAACATAGGAACGCTGGACACCCTGCACTACATCACTACTAGCTTAGTGTTTGAATGTGAAACTGAATACTTGCTGAATTTATGAATAAATTATGAAAACCAATACAGGGTATTCAAATATGAACACATTTTAAGTTTTCACAAATAAACTTCTTACCTCAGTTTGGGTAGACAAGAATACTTGCATCTGCACTCAGGCTGTTTAATTAATTAAATATTAAAAAAAGAAGTACACGAAGCACTAAGCTCAGAATCTCCCGATGCCACAAGACCTGTATCGGAGCATAATTTGGTGCCACCTAGTGGACAATGAAAACATTACCGTATAAATGAAAACTTGAAAACACAATATCCATTTCCAAGCCTAGGCTAGCGCTGTCGGTGGCCATTTGGGCCATAGGCCACATGGCATCAGATTTGGCTAAACAAAAGTTACCCATTTAAGCCAATTTGGCCACAAGCATTTTCGTTGAGAAGTATGCAGAATATATAAGCATTTGTTTTCTTGATGCACATTAAAAAAATGTAGCTAAAGCAATTGTATTTGACTAAACAAATTTTGGGGCTTTTGCCAAATTGGCTAATCAGTTTACAACATCAGAGCTAGCCCAGCACGTATATCTCTACAAGACTATTCGTCTCCTACTCATGGAGGAAGGTGTCATTACCTTATCTGCTTCTTCAGTGTTTGTGTCATCCTTTTCTACTTTTGCCTCTTCCTCCTCTGGTGTCTTCTTTGGTTTCCGTGGTCCAACCACCGTCCACATGTCCGAGCAGCCGGGCAACTCAAAGGTGGTCACAACTTGTGGCCGGATGCTTCTCTGTTGGCAGACAGTCACATTGATATAATTAATCACACTATAAATAATGTACTATATTCAACCTATTATGAATACATGCCCTAATTAACATACACCTCCTTTTCAATCAGCAGGATCCATAATTATTGTAATTTGACTAGTGTTGAATTGAACAGTTAAACAGTTGGCACCACTTTTCAGTTGTTCTAGTCTAGTCACCAAATGACACCACTAGTGTTAAACAGTTACCTTATTGTCTAGAGAAAATTTGTTAGTGTACGCTTATAAGAACAGATTCCTTGAGTTTCCATGGCCCCATTTTTTTCAAGTGCACTGTACGCTTATTGGGTAGAATACTGTAATCATAAATGTAATAAATAAATCAAGGTTCCAAATTGAAAACAATAGGGATATCTCTGGAATAACGAAACAAACTTTGGAGCAAAAAAAATATCACAAGAGGGCACTGGTGTCGACAGAAAAAAAAATTGTCTCCATTTTTCAGAAAATTTTTATTCATGAAATTGGGATATTTTAACATTGTTCTAATTTTGGGAGATTGCCAATAAATTGGGAGACTTAACGGTGCCTGGGCTGGGAATGTCACATGATTTTACCCCTGGGTACGTGTCAAGGTCCTTTAAAACGTGGGTTTGTGTTTCATTTGTGGGCAAGCACGACATGCAGTGATATTTTAATTAGCCCACATTTTTTTACAATTTGTTTACAAACTCTGTTTAAGACACCCAACACTATTATAATAACAGCTAGTGTTGAAAAGCGACTATTTTGTACGCTACAATACTATTACTAGGCACACACCTGCAGGACAGATATTGCTCCATTTTTGCTGTATCCCGAAGTCGTAACAAGTTCAATGTCTGGGTCAATGGTGTTGCTGAACTCTTCTGACAAGAAGGCTGGTTCACCCATTACTGTCTGACCACATGGCCCGATGTTCATCACACTGTCACAAACCTGACAACAAAACAGCACAGATTTCTTAATTTTTTTATTTTCATGCAATACCAATTAGTTTACCTTAGTACATAATGACACTTAGGTAATGCTTTCATTGTCACTAAGTACATATGATATGACATGTAGTAGCATCATTATGACGAAGATCAATATTATAAAAATAATCTTGTATTAAAAAGTAATCCATTTTATTATAAGCTTCAAATAAATAACAGTGAGAATGTATATCTGTTTCTGACCACCCACGGTATTTTATCTTATCTGAAATATTCTGACATTGGTTCGACTTAATAATGGTAGACAGGTAATCTCAATAGCTTTCACACTTTTGAAAGTATGAAACAGTGAATTTGGGCATATGACCTCCTTTCAATGTAACTTTGTGTGTCTAACTGTAACATTACACAAGGGTAGCTTAAACATTCATCCACCCTCACTTTATAACCACCCTCTCACCCTTCCTACTTTATCTCTTCCCCTCCTACTTTATCCCCTCCCCTCCCACTTTATTACCACCCCTCCCACTTTATCCCCTCCCCTCCCACTTTATCCCCTCCTCTCCCACTTCATCCCCTCCTCTCCCACTTTATCAACACCTCTCTAACTTTATCATCTCCTCTCCCACTTTAACCCCTCCTCTCCCACTTTATCCCCACCACTCCCATTTTATCCCTACCCCTTCCACTGTATCCCTATCCCTTCCACTTTATCCCCACCCTTTCCACTTTATCCCCACCTCTCCCATTTTATCCCCACCCTCCTACATTATCTCCACCCTTCCCATTTTATCCACATCTCCCACTTTATCTCCACCCTCACTTTATAACCACCCCCACTTTATCCCTTTCTCTCCAACTTCATCCTGTTCTCTTCTACTTTATCCCTTCCTCTCACACTTCATCCCCACATCTCACACTATCAATACCTCTCCCACTTTATCCCCTCCTCTCCCATTTTATCCCCACCCTTCCACTGTATCCCTATCCCTCCCACTTTATCCCCACCCCTTCCACTTTATCCCCACCCCTCCCATTTTATCCCCACCCCTTCCACTTTATGGAAGGGGAAACATAAATGAAGAGGTCAACACAAAAATAAAAACCGCTATAAAGGAAGTTAGTAAAGGGGAATGTATCATAATGGGAGATTTTAACCATGGACACATACAATGGAATTCTCTAGAGAGCACAGGGATTGAGGATCAACAATTTCTATGTTTAATCCAGGATAGCTTTCTTACTCAGCACGTGCTAGAACCAACCAGGGGAGAAAATGTATTAGATATAGTTTTGTCATCACAAAAAGAATTAGTGGACAATGTAAAAATATTTGAACCATTGGGTAATAGTGACCATAATCAAATACATTTTGACATCAATGTAAAATCAGAAAGTAAAAATAAGAAAATGTACAACAGAAACTTCCACAAAGGAAACTACAAAGATATGAGAAAATACTTAGCACAGCTAGATTGGAATAACATGCTGATGAATAAGACCGCAATTGAATGTTGGAATATTCTAAAATATGAAATTGAGAGTATCATCGATAAATTTTTTCCCTTCCGAAAACAAGGAAAACGGTGTAGAAAGAAACACTTGTCAAAAGAGGCTATTAGAAAAATAATGCTAAAACAAACTATGTGGAGGGTTTATAGGCGTACCAGAAAGGAAGAAGACTATGCAAAATACAAAGAGGCACTTAATGCCGCTACAACTGAAATCAGACAATCTAAAAGAAGCTATGAGCAAAAACTGGCATGTAACATAAAAAATGACTGCAAGAGTTTTTATGCATATGTCAGGAGTAAACAAAACGTACAAGACAAGGTTGGACCTCTAGAAGACATTGCTGGAAATATAATATCACAGGGGTTTTTAATGGTGGAAGACCTAAATGGTTACTTCAGTTCAGTGTTTACCAAAGAAGATATTAGTTCATTACCAGTTGCTGATGCTAAATTTCAGGGGGCTAAATCTGAATATTTAGGACCTTTAGTTGTAACTCCAGAATTGGTAGCTAAGAAAATAAAGGCAATGAAGGATAACAAATCACCGGGAGTGGATGGGATTCCTCCAAAATTACTAATGGAAACAGTAGATCAAATCAGTATACCACTTGCAAGAGTATTCAACTTGTCATTAAAAGAGGGAGTTGTTCCGTTTGAATGGAAAGAAGCAAACATCATACCATTATTTAAAAAGGGTTCGAGAAATAAGTCAGAGAATTACAGACCAGTGAGTTTAACGTCAGTGATTTGTAAATTATTAGAAAGGTTAATTAAAGACCATATGGTGGACTTCCTCGTTAAGCATAAATTATTAAATTTATCTCAACATGGATTCCTTAAAGCGAGGTCATGCTTAACAAATATGTTATGTTTTTTGGAAGAAATCACTAAGTGGATAGACGTGGGATCGCCAGTAGATATTATCTACTTAGATTTTCAGAAAGCTTTTGACAAAGTGCCACGTCAAAGATTGCTACTTAAATTAAAAGCCCATGGTATCGGGGATAGCATAACTGACTGGATAGAACAATGGTTGATTGACAGAAGACAACGAGTTGTAGTAGATGGAGAAGTTTCAAATTGGAAATCGGTTTTGAGTGGGGTACCTCAAGGATCAGTATTAGGACCTATATTATTCTTAATTTATATCAATGACTTGGACGACAGTATAACAAGTAACGTACTGAAATTTGCGGATTACACAAAACTGTTTAGAACGGTTAATACTGATGGTGATAAACAACATTTACAAAACGATCTAGACAGATCAGTGAAATGGTCTGAGAAATGGCAGATGCTGTTCAATTTTGGGAAATGTAAATGCCTACATACAGGACATGGGAACTTGAATGTAAACTATAAAATGGGAGATACTGTTCTGGGTACTACCGTAAAAGAAAAAGACTTAGGAGTTACAATAAGCGCTGATATGAAAGTTTCAGAGCAGTGTGGTATTGCAGCTTCAAAGGGTAATCAAATTCTTGGATTGATTAGAAGAAACATAACATACAAGGGAAAAAAGTTAATTATACCTCTTTATAAAGCAATAGTTAGACCTCATTTAGAATACTGTATACAAGCATGGAGACCATATCGTAAGAAGGATATAGATACGCTTGAACGCATACAAAGGAGAGCAACAAAAATGATTCCAGAACTTAGAGACCTTAGTTATGAAGAACGCCTGAAAGAATGTGGTTTAACAACTCTAGAGACAAGGAGATTAAGAGGAGATCAGATTGAAGTTTTTAAGATGTTGAATGGGTATGAAAATATTGATAGAAATATGTTTTTCTCACTCAAGAAGGATAGCAGAACTAGAGGACATGAGGTAAAATTAGTAAAGGATCAATGTAGATTGGACATCAGGAAGCACTCGTTCTCACAGAGGACAATAAATGAATGGAACAAATTGTCTACAGATTGTGTAACTGCTAGCAGCGTGAATATGTTTAAAAACAAGGTTGACACATATATCAGGAGGGCGGGTTATAAGTAGGTGAACATTGTTGGACTCTCGATAAGCCAATGGCTTCCTTGTCCACTTGCCATCTGGGCCTTTGATAAATTCTTTACCCCCACCCCTCCCATTTCATCCCCACCCCTTCCACTTTATCCCCACCCCTCCCATTTTATCCCCACCCCTTCCACTTTATCCCCACCCCTTCCACTTTATCCCCACCCCTCCCACTTTATCCCCAATCTTACCATTTTATCCCCACACTCACTTTATAATCACTCCCACTTTATCCCTTTCTCTCCAACTTCATCCTGTTCTCTTCTACTTCATCCCCACCTCTCCCACTATCAATACCTCTCCCACTTTATCCCCTCCTCTCCCATTTTATCCCCACCCCTTCCACTGTATCCCTATCCCTCCCACTTTATCCCCACCCCTTCCACTTTATCCCCACCCCTCCCATTTTATCCCCACCCCTTCCACTTTATCCCCATCCCTCCCATTTCATCCCCACCCCTTCCACTTTATCCCCACCCCTCCCATTTTATCCCCACCCCTTCCACTTTATCCCCACTCCTTCCACTTTATCCCCACCCCTCCCATTTTATCCCCACCCTTACCATTTTATCCACATCTCCCACTTTATCCCCACCCTCACTTTATAATCACCCCCACTTTATCCCTTTCTCTCCAACTTCATCCTGTTCTCTTCTACTTTACCCCCTCCTCTCACACTTCATCACAACCTCTTCCACTATCAATACCTCTCCCACTTTATCCCCTCCTCTCCCATTTTATCCCCACCCCTCCCACTTAATCCCCACCCTCCCACTGTATCACCACCTCTCCCACTTTATCATCACCCTTCCTACTTTATCCCCAACCTCCCACTTTATCCTGTCATCTCCAACTTTATCCCCACCCTCTGACTTTATTCCTACCTCTTCCATTTTATCCCTACCTTTCCCACTTTATCCACATCTCTCCCACTTTATCCCCACCCTTCCATCTTTATCTTGTCATCTCCCACTTTATTTCCACCTCTCCCACTTTATCTCCACCTCTCCAACTTTATCTCCACCTCTCCCACTTTATCTCCACCTCTCCCACTTTATCACCTCCTCACCCATTTTATCCCCACCTCTCCCATTTTATCCCCACCCTTCCCACTTTATCCTTATCCTCCCACTTCATCCCCACCCTCCCACTTTATCCCCCCTCCCACTTTATTACCACCCCCTCAATTTATTCCAACCCTCTCACTTTATCCCCATCTTCCTATTTTATTCCCACCCCTCCCATCTCAAGACTTCCCGGAGAAGCTGAGATGGAGATGACTTGAACAAGTTTCATCGATTGAAGTAAAAGTAGGAGTGACCTCCCTCCCAACGCCACGCACCTCGAATGTGTACTGTGTGATTTTTGCACCAGTCTGCTGCTGGGAGTCACTACCATACACCTCCAGCTCGTCTAAGTCATCCAGTGTCGAAACATCAGATGCTGCAACATTGTAACAACATACAAATATCAGACCTGCCACATTTTTTGGAAATCCGTAGTTTTTACTTAAATACTGTATAACGCCTTATAAATATGTATAACATTTTTCATTGGTTAATTAACCTGTAGCATTCCTATTCCAACTGACTGCTGCCATCTATCGGGCCACAAAATCAAACCAAATTTGCTAGGTTTTGTCAGAGATCTGTCTAGCATCAAAAGTATTTGTGTTTCAACCACTATGAGTTTGTCATCTGATTTTATATTTCTGTGATGACTACAAGAAAATATGTAATTTATCACTATTGTTTTTCCTCATTTGAAACAAATCTGCATAAAAATGGGATACCTCCCAAAAACCAGGGTCAGAAGTATTCTTATCTCAGTGCACCTTACCCCCACCTAAATTGCAGCTACAACGTTTACACATCTACGAAACTTTATAAGTAATAGAGAAAGGACAGGATTTCTTTTATTTAAACAAACCTAATGATTTATACTCTCTCAAGGGAAATTACTTTAAAACCAACAGCTGGATGCTGAATTACTGTTTCCTGAATCCAGTTCCAAACGAATTTGGAGTATGACTTACAACAGGTGGAAACCTGCATGAACTAATGTTGATGAACCTGGCTTCCTGAACAATTGATAGAATGGCATAATTCATATTTCTTTGTTTATATCTACCACTGACCATCCAAAATAACAACCCTGGACAAAAAACCACGGAACTGACCTATCCAGTCGCCCAGGGTGTCAGTTTTCTTCTTCTTTGCTGGTGGCTCCTCCTAAGGACATAAATATCACTGAGTCAGGCTCACATGCTGAATATGTCAGCAAAATAATCTAGAAGACGAGGGACAATTGGTGACAATATGTACTCTCAAAAACCTAAGTTTTTTACGAGGGACAACTGGTGATAGCCTGTACTATTATAAAGCTGAATATTTTACAAACTTTACAGAATCAGTCATAGTTATCTACCAAATTTAAACACAAAAGATAAAACCATTTTCAAAGTGAAGTTGTAGATAGAATACATATTAGCATAGATAAAAATGCTGTTGCTGCTCAGCAGATTACACTGGCATAACTATTAATTAATGTGGGGTGCAGTTAGAACACTGGACTGTCAACTGAGAGTAAGTGCTAGGTTCGAATCCACCATGCAACTGTTTTGAAGCTTAGGCAAAGTTCTTTGAGCGCCCGGCTAGGTCAATTCTGCGAACAACAGGTTTTTGGGTGACCTTGTGGCAAAATGGCCCCACCTGTTTGTAATTAAATTTGTGTATAGGTGGTGGAATGTTTGTATTCTTTGCATATGTTTAAACGTGTAGTGGTTTTTGTATGTTTTCTCATATAGATATTGATGAGGCAACTACGTGTGACCTGCTCCATCGAAATCAGGAGTAAGTTGAAAATTACATTTTGAGATATAGGTACCACGTGATAGACAATTGCATGGACTCTCCAACGGTGCCAAAGACAACTACTAAGCTGTGTTAGTTGCTGAGTTATCGTTTAATAAAGAGAAGGTGTTACGAGTCGTTTGCCAAAATACAATTTTGAGAAAAACAGCTTTGAAGTTTACTAAAGCATAATCATACATTTCAATAACAACAGCATATCATATGAAGTTGTAATATTGCACTGTTGTAGTACACATCAACACGGATATATTGGTCGAATTCCACTTCGATAGCTGTGAAAGTTGGCAAGATATGGCATTCTCAGTGACGTTGCCGCCAAGCTGTCTGCGCACTTGCTCGATTGTGATCTTCCTCATCAATGTTGCACTCATTTCACTGTTAGCATCTAACTGGCACACTTCTTGTACTTCTTGCACAGTAGACATCTAACTGGCACACTTCTTGTACTTCTTGCACAGTAGACATCTAACTGGCACACTTCTTGTACTTCTTGCGCAGTAGACATCTAACTGGCACACTTCTTGTACTTCTTGCACAGTAGACATCTAACTGGCACACTTCTTGTACTTCTTGCACAGTAGACATCTAACTGGCACACTGCTTGTACTTCTTGCGCAGTAGACATCTAACTGGCACACTGCTTGTACTTCTTGCACAGTAGACATCTAACTGGCACACTTCTTGTACTTCTTGCGCAGTAGACATCTAACTGGCACATTTCTTGTACTTCTTGCGCAGTAGACATCTAACTGGCACACTGCTTGTACTTCTTGCGCAGTAGACATCTAACTGGCACACTGCTTGTACTTCTTGCGCAGTAGACATCTAACTGGCACACTTCTTGTACTTCTTGCGCAGTAGACATCTAACTGGCACACTTCTTGTACTTCTTGCGCAGTAGACATCTAACTGGCACACTTCTTGTACTTCTTGCGCAGTAGACGTCTAACTGGCACACTGCTTGTACTTCTTGCGCAGTAGACATCTAACTGGCACACTTCTTGTACTTCTTGCGCAGTAGACATCTAACTGGCACACTTCTTGTACTTCTTGCGCAGTAGACGTCTAACTGGCACACTGCTTGTACTTCTTGCGCAGTAGACATCTAACTGGCATACTTCTTGTACTTCTTGCGCAGTAGACGTCTAACTGGCACACTGCTTGTACTTCTTGCGCAGTAGACATCTAACTGGCACACTTCTTGTACTTCTTGCACAGTAGACATCTAACTGGCACACTGCTTGTACTTCTTGCACAGTAGACATCTAACTGGCATACTTCTTGTACTTCTTGCACAGTAGACATCTAACTGGCACACTGCTTGTACTTCTTGCGCAGTAGACATCTAACTGGCACACTTCTTGTACTTCTTGCACAGTAGACATCTAACTGGCACACTGCTTGTACTTCTTGCGCAGTAGACATCTAACTGGCATACTTCTTGTACTTCTTGCACAGTAGACATCTAACTGGCACACTGCTTGTACTTCTTGTGCAGTAGACATCTAACTGGCACACTTCTTGCGCAGTAGACGTCTAACTGGCACACTGCTTGTACTTCTTGCGCAGTAGACATCTAACTGGCATACTTCTTGTACTTCTTGCGCAGTAGACATCTAACTGGCACACTGCTTGTACTTCTTGCGCAGTAGACATCTAACTGGCATACTTCTTGTACTTCTTGCACAGTAGACATCTAACTGGCACACTTCTTGTACTTCTTGCGCAGTAGACATCTAACTGGCACACTGCTTGTACTTCTTGCACAGTAGACATCTAACTGGCACACTTCTTGTACTTCTTGCGCAGTAGACATCTAACTGGCACACTTCTTGCGCAGTAGACATCTAACTGGCACACTTCTTGTACTTCTTGCGCAGTAGACATCTAACTGGCACACTTCTTGTACTTCTTGCGCAGTAGACATCTAACTGGCACACTTCTTGTACTTCTTGCGCAGTAGACATCTAACTGGCACACTTCTTGTACTTCTTGCACAGTAGACATCTAACTGGCACACTTCTTGTACTTCTTGCACAGTAGACATCTAACTGGCACACTTCTTGCGCAGTAGACATCTAACTGGCACACTTCTTGTACTTCTTGCGCAGTAGACATCTAACTGGCACACTTCTTGTACTTCTTGCGCAGTAGACATCTAACTGGCACACTTCTTGTACTTCTTGCGCAGTAGACATCTAACTGGCATACTTCTTGTACTTCTTGCACAGTAGACATCTAACTGGCACACTTCTTGTACTTCTTGCGCAGTAGACATCTAACTGGCACACTTCTTGTACTTCTTGCGCAGTAGACATCTAACTGGCATAGTTCTTGTACTTCTTGCGCAGTAGACATCTAACTGGCACACTTCTTGTACTTCTTGCGCAGTAGACATCTAACTGGCACACTTCTTGTACTTCTTGCGCAGTAGACATCTAACTGGCACACTTCTTGTACTCCTTGCGCAGTAGACATCTAACTGGCACACTTCTTGTACTTCTTGCGCAGTAGACATCTAACTGGCACACTTCTTGTACTTCTTGCACAGTAGACATCTAACTGGCATACTTCTTGTACTTCTTGCACAGTAGACATCTAACTGGCACACTTCTTGTACTTCTTGCACAGTAGACATCTAACTGGCATACTTCTTGTGCAGTAGACATCTAACTGGCATACTTCTTGCGCAGTAGACATCTAACTGGCACACTTCTTGCACAGTAGACATCTAACTGGCATACTTCTTGTACTTCTTGCGCAGTAGGATCAATTATATTGTTTCAAATAAAATAAAAATTTTAAATCCTGAAGTGTGAACATTTTATAATTGAACTTGCAGGACAATAACAAAAGAGGTATTTTGACCGCAGAATCAAGTAAAATTACCGCTGGTTTGTCTTTGACCGTGTCGATATTTGATGGATCGGTTTTGATTATGTCAGAGGCCTCAGGTGTCTTCTCTGTGTATTTGAGAAGCAGTGAATTTCCAAGACGTGAGCCAAGGAACAAGTAGCCATCTTGGCAGAGACACATCTGAAAATGAAAACAAAGGTTCATTTAACGCGCTCATGCACAAGACATGCACTTGACAGGTACGTGCAGTTTTGTGCATAAATAATTCGTAACTTCAAGTAACATTACTCTCACGTAATAAAAGAGCAGTTTAAATTGGATGTAAGAAAGTATTCATTCTCACAGAGGACAACAGATGAATGGACAAATCATCCACTGATTGTGTTAATGCTAGCAATGTGAATATGTTTAAAAACACAATTAACAGATATCTGTTAGATGACAAAATTACTTCATTGTGCACTTGCCACCTGGTGGCTTTGGATGGCAAAAAGAAAGGCACAGATTTATCAATTATTTATATATATATATTTATTAATAACTGACATTCATTTCCGGATACAGCACTTTTAATGAACTGAGATAAGAATAATGACCAATAATATTATATTCTTCAGTTTCCGTACACCTGATGAGATTAGAAGAACCAAAACTTAATAAAAGATGGTGGGAGAGGAGAGAGAACTTACGCAGGTGGTGAGGACACTGGCAGCAGCCTTGTCGAGATGGAATCCACGGACGGCGCGCATCCCATCCACCATGAGGGTGAGCAGATACCTGCACACACAACAGCGCAACTCATGAACTCATGTGTCAACATCAGCTGTGACATCGATAATAAACACCATAACATGGAGTACTGCTTTCAGCATGCCGCAATGACAACCATGCAGAACGAAACGTTATGAGGTAGGGTAGGTGGATGAAAACCAGCAGGAACAACTACCAGTCTACTGGGGAAACAAACTATTTTACGATTAAAAATATGTCAGCAGATTACGATGGCTTTTTAACTATTAATTAATGTGGGGTGCAGTCAGTCGGCAGTTAGAACGCTGGACTGTCAACTGAGAGTAAGTGCTAGGTTCGAATCCACCATGCAACTGTTTTGAAGCTTAGGCAAAGTTGTTTGATCACCCGGCTCAGTCAATTCTGCCAACTATGAGGCTTCGATTGAATGAGAGTATTAATAATATTCCATTAACAATCAGCAGTAACTAGCGAAGCAGACTTTCATAATAAAGACAGACTTGATGATGTACCTAACACAATGAGCAGATGCGCTTATTACTTTAGTGAAACAGACTCCATAACAGACAGTTGTTTAAAGCTGACAACACTCACAGTTCTCCGCCCTTGAGAGAGATGACAAGTTTGTCGCTTGAGAGGAAGCATGCCTGAGCACAGTCGAGGGACATCATAACTCCTTCCTGAGGCTCTAGAAGAACACATGACAGAGTCACAGATAATAACTCTGCGCAATTACCATTTGGTAGAGGAAACTACTTTCATTTGCAATAGTCTCACAGGGGTATGAACATATACCTGCACTGACAAAAGCCCCCAGGACGAAAGCCCTCACCTTTTCAGAGGGGGTAGGACAAAACCCCTACTAGCTACTGGCTTCAACATGAGCAAAACATTAATTGGATGTGACTTCTCTTAGCAATTCAGTAGTATAGGTTAGCATAGGGGGACTCCAGCATAGGTGAGTTCATATTTGGGAAGTTAGTTTAGTGATGCATGTCAATAGTGCTAAAGACTTATGTATACATATGAAGAAACCAATATAATATATAATTTAAAGTTTGCTTGGTTTATTAATTATAGTGCTTAATTACATGGAGTACTATATAAACAGAGACCACAACCTATCCCTTCAGCCTCTCCCTTCACCTTTTCATGTACTGATAATATCCCCATTTTGCCAACCCTGCATTTGGACATTTGAAATGTAATACTTTATAAAAAAAGACAAATATGAAACATGCTTTGCAGAAATCAGAGTTTGTGTAGAGATAAATCTATGTACTGTAAATTAGGCCTTTTTTTATTTATAAACAACATTAATACAAAAATAACTTTGATTTAACTCAAGAAAAACTCTGATTTCTGCGAAGCCACTGTTTGTACTGAATTGCTAAAAACAAGCCACATCCAATTAATGTTCTTCTTATGTTGAAGCCAGCATCAAGTAGGGGTTTTGTCCTACCCCCTCTGAAAGGGTGAGGGCTTTTGTCTGTGAGGGTTTATGTCCTACACTCATATGTCCATACATTCTAATTTGTTAAATATAATTTTACCATTATCTGTTTAATTTTAATGTTTCGGTCCTAACATCATGTTTACATTGCCTGCTGAAAGGCAAGTTCAATATTCATATACATATAACAGTCAAATAATAAACAATTGTGGTTCTTTAAATCACTTTTTTGTATTCAAGATGTGAGAATAGGTACAACTTATACCATGTAATATGACTTTACAATGAAAACAATCAGACTTTGTACTTTTAAAATACTGTCATGTTTTGGTTGGGAACTGTGGATTATGATGTGTTGTGGGTCAACATAGCTGAGTGGGTAGTGTCAGACTGTTAATTTGGAGGACCAGGATTCAAGTCCACCCAAAGCTGTTTCACCATCAATTCAATTCACATGTATTCATAATGGATCAATTCCAGTTCACCACAATGCCTGTGTCTTTAGGAAGAGACATTAAAAACCACTGGTCTCTTCTACCTGATTTCTATGCCAGGGGAAGTAAAAGATCCCACACAGGGGTTAAATGTTTAACCTGCTGTGGACTCCATCTCTCAACCATGAGTCACGCAGAGATGACACCACTCAGTCAATTCTGCCAAATACCTCGCATGAAGGCAGGACTGAATGAAAGAATCATACGTACTGAGTAGGAACTCTGTACTGACGTGAGTGATACTGTTGAGAGAGACGCCATAAGGAGGCAGGCTCTGATTGAGGTACATCAGAGAGTTGACTGCAAACAGCAGCACGCCACCTACAGACAGAAAACAGTACTAGTTATCTCACCGGGCATTCAAATAACACAACTTACAAATGTACACCATATACAAAGGACTAAATAATACTCAGTTAGCCGTTTATCTTCTTTTTTAAGTAATTGAAAAACAAAACTAAGTTTTCTACCAGTTTTAATAAAATGCCATGGCTCGGTATAGGCTAAGTGCTAAATAATCTAAAAGCGCATCCTAAACTGATTTAGCCTATTGCGAATCTGGTTCATTGATGTCCTAATACGTAGTGGGTGAATAGTTTAAGTAATATCTGCAGTCGGTTTACTTAAAAAGTGCATTTTTTTTCAAATCATCGAAAGAATTGACTTTAGTCATTAGATCTAAGTCTCAAAATAGTGGATATCCAAAACGGTAAACACTCTATGGGGTCAAGGCTGATCATGGGCGTGACTTTCATCCTCTTGCAGATCACATGACAAAGTTATGAAATTTCACTAAGGGCGAAATTTGTGAGTTTTCACCAATGGGCTTCATGACGGAAGGCCTGGATACAGACAATACTCACCAATGGGCTTCATGATGGAAGGCCTGGATACAGACAATACTCACCAATGGGCTTCATGACAGGGAAAGCCTGCAGGGAGTCAAAGGGAAGCCCGCTGAGGGACCAGATGATCGGGTGGACCCGCTGCAGGATGTTGAGGGAGATGGCAGCGATACTACAGCTGTCCTTGCGCACAGCAATTCGCCTGAATGAAGGAGGATTGGTCAGGAAACAGGTAGCCAGTGACCCTACTGTTTCTCTATATTAACACTGATGTTAACAGGTAGGGTGTACAAGCATGGAGTGCAAGCATATATGCATATTTTCATCCGACCAAGAGTCATGCCAATTTTTTTTACAACTTGTAAGGCACTTAACAACTTGACTTACATTCAAATAATTTATAGATTGTTAGACAACCTGACGAACAGGGATGAAGCCAATAAACTAATGTTTTCGTAGCTCACGAACTCCTAATAGTGTGGAGGTAGGCCTACTGTGGAAATAACACCCTTACAATCATCCTGGTGAAGGGATGACGGTCAAGAAGATGACGAACAGGGATGAAGCCAATAAACTGTTTTCGTAGCTCACGAACTCCTAATAGTGTGGAGGTAGGCCTACTGTGGAAATAACACCCTTACAATCATTCTGGTCAAGGGATGACGGTCAAGAAGATGACTACCGAGCATGTTACCTAGAAAAGATTCCATTGCTCGAAACAAATGTGCATGGTGCACTCCTACCCACAATCACTATGTGTATTAAATAAAAATTCCACGAAGTGTGTAAACATTTGCCTTACGAAAGTGAGTAGCATGTCACTCACCCAGCCCACGTAGGCAGAGGTTCGTACAGAATGAAGATGGTCGGCTCATAGTAGCCGTGTAGAAACTGGATGTCAAGCACATTCGTGATCTTCTCATCCAGTTTATGGAGGTCGATCAGATACGAAGACATCACTGGTGGCTTACTACAACACATCACAGAGGCATTACTCCTACGTGGGGATGGTTTGCTAGAAAGCCTGCTGCAATTTCAGCATGTTTATATATGGCCATTTGAATGGCAAATATTTACCAGGGCATATCTTTTTAACCAAGATTTCCCTCCTTAGTACTAGTTTATTCATAAATCTGTTTACAACTTTAACATTATATATCGCTTTTGAGATTGCCTGACCCTTTCATTTTAATGTGCCTCTGAGTTTGGATTTCTGAGGATTCAGGTGCGACTGAAGGGTTTGTATAGTTATTACCAACAAAAATGTCCGTCCCCAGGACGGGATAACTTGGTAGTTCATATGTGACAGTCATGATAGCAATGTTTACCAAATAGGTGATCACTAATACAAACCGCCCACATAGGTAAATGTTATGTGCCAGATGGCGCTACCTACTCTCAAATGGTTTACATGCCGAAGTATTTGCCGTACGCAATGTTTCTGCGATTGTTGGAAGTTAACGTTTTACGGAACGAACAATTGAGTTCCCATAAAAATCACTAAGAACCATTGATATACAGGGTATTTTTTTTATAAATAAAGGTGTTACGTTTCATTCGTGGGGTCGTAGATTAATCCCTAAAAGTTTGGCGCCCGAGATGCAAGCCGTCTAGGAGGAAAACGTTAACATAACCACATACAAACATACGCTAGCTCGATTATAGTTAGATATCAATAACAGCTGTGTTTGCAAAGGGTGAGTTCAGCAAGTTATCACAATTAAATTTTTATGCTAGAACAAACCACACCCACAATTTTTAAAGATATTTGCCAAATACTGACTGAAGTACCATATCTGAGCAATAAAACAGGCAGGTTTAAACTTTTATGGAACCTAGTAACATAAGTATTTGTTCAACCATGCTACCTCGTTCCAAGCAGATTGTCAGTTTCGTCTGATACTGTCTCACGTCGGAACGGCAGAATGACAAGTCTGGTGCCAAAGACGAGCATGGCGGCACACCGTCCTTCTGGGTCAACTCTCACTAGAGGCAGGTGACAATTGTGCTGGCAGTGACCATCCTACAGGCAGGACATAAAGCCATGGCAACCAATGGCAAATCTAACATCACCATTTCAACAATGTGTTATAACATCTACTGTTAGTTTCCTAAAGCCAAGGTAACCATTTCAACAATGTGCTATAACGTCTACTGTTACAGTTTCCTAAAGTTAAGGTAACCATTTCAACAATGTGCTATAACGTCTACTGTTAGTTTCCTAAAGCCAAGGTAACCATTTCAACAATGTGCTATAACGTCTACTGTTACAGTTTCCTAAAGCTAAGGTAATCATTTCAACAATGTGTTATAACGTATACTGTTACAGTTTCCTAAAGCCAAGGTAACCATTTCAACAATGTGTTATAACATCTACTTTTACAGTTTCTTAAAGCCAAGGTAACCATTTCAACAATGTGTTATAACATTAACATCTACTGTTACAGCTTCCTAAAGCCAAGGTAATCATTTCAACAATGTGCTATAACATCTACTGTTACAGTTTCCTAAAGCCAAGGTAACCATTTCAACAATG